>CAXKVY010018483.1:122500-349021 GCA_964058915.1 Tetropium fuscum
TATATAAAGCGATGCTTATAGGTGACAATAACAGTAACGAGTAATAACAATAAACAACATAAGCCTAATAAAAACAAATAAAAGTCAGTATTAATACAGTAACACAATATAGTAACACGATTTTATTTATTTACACGTAACGTAATTAAATATTTTCCACGTAACCACCACCATTCTGAATACACATTTTGCATCGCTTTATAAAATTGCTATTCACCCTTTGAAATATATCACCATTTTGGTTAATTCCTCAATTTTTACAAGTATGCATTCTTTTAACTCATTCATATTATTAAAAACCCCAGTTTCGTATATATCTTGTTTTATCGTACACCAGAGAAAAAAATCCATAAATGTTAAGTCCGGACTTTTAGCGGACCAATGTATAACATCGTGCCTTCCTATCCAAATAGGATATTTTCTGTTTAGGTATTCGGTGACGTTCCTTGCAGAGTGTGGTGGTGCTCCATCCTGCTGCCAAATAACAGATCTGTTGTCAACTAAATTAATATTATCTAACTAATATTCAACTGGATGTTGAAGAATATCCACATAACGTTGTGCATTTAAGGGCCCATTTATAAATACAGGACCTACAATAGCATCCTTGTGGATGCCACACCACACCTTTACAGTTTGGTATCCTTGTTTTTTTATTTTTTTTTACAATATGTGGATTTTTCGCTGCCCAGTAATGTGCATTTTTTCTGTTAAAAATTCCCGCAGTAGAAAAACTGCTTTCGTCAGTTCAAAAGACATGACTTAGAAACTCATCATCTTCCTCTATTCTATCAAGTATGTCTCTGCAGAAGGTTAACCTGTCTTGAAGGTTGTTGTCGTCTAAATACTGAACGGGCAAAATACTATATGGTTTAAAATTATGGCGATGTAATATTCTTATCACACTTCTTTGTGATATATCCAATTCTATTGCTGCGGCATAGGATGATTTGGATGGATTTTCAGTAAAATATAATAACGCGTTGAGTTCTGTGTCTTCTCCTGTTTTTGTTCTTCGCCTTTCCCTTTTCTTGTCTCTCAGAGATTCGGTATTCCTAAACTTTGCATAAATGTTTTTAAAACTATTTTTGGAAGGAGGTAGCCTTTATCGAAATAACCTAACATACTCCCTCCGAGCAAGAGACTTATTCCTGTTGCACTGAATATAAATTTCAAGTAACTTTTTTCGCTCTTCCAATGAATATACCATTTTCAAAATAACTTGCTTCTTTACGAACTCTACGTATTTTTTACGCTAATATCTAAGAGAGTGAACTACTATCTGACAAAAAACTGGATGACATCTGTCAACAAATAAACAATGCAAATATGCATTGTTTCCAGAGGTATCTTGATGTTCTTATTTTATAATTGACACCAGTAATGTGATAAGTTTTTAGTAATATCTCACGAACAGGTGGAGTGATTATATAACAGTTACACATTTTTGGATTCAGAAAATTAAGGATATTATTTTGATCTAAAAATATACGGGGTGTTCTATTTAAAAAAATCATGTTTCATTTTCCACCCTGTATATTTTACGAGATTTTTAATATCTGTTCTCAGATTATAAAAATTCATCAAAAACCGTGTCTACTCCTTTTTTGAATGAGTTAAATCGGCAAAGGATAAGTGAGATAAGGGGGGTGTCAATCTTAAGAGACTTACCCGGTACACTCAATATGAACAATGGGATTAATATAGAGAATTATTTAAAATTAGGTGTGTTTCTCAAACGCAAATCAGAGAACTATATAACTAAAAAGGCAAAAACTTACACCCGAACAACTTAATAATTTCATTAATAAAGCTCCTGATGAAATATCTGGCAACAAAGGTAATTGTTTTTATATTAATTCCAACGTTATTCTCGTTTATTGAATTATCTAATTTATTGTAGGTCGCTTTAATAATGGGCCTTATGGGTGCTTGTCGCGCTGCAGAATTGAACTCTATGCAAATTGATTTAGAAGATCATGGATCAATTTTCATGGTCAGCGTAACTAATACAAAAACAAAAATCGCTAGAAAATTTACTATTATTGGAATTTTTTATTTATACTATAGTTAAGAAATATTTAAATCTTCGTCCTAGGGATACATCGCAATCGATATTATTTTTTAAATTCCAAAATGTAAAATGTCATAAAACAAATTTGGAGCAATGGGGAAAGACATTGCCATATTTTTTTAAATTACTGGATAGTAATTTATATACCGGGCATTGTTTCGCCGGCATTGTTTGCTCGTCGGCGACTTTATTAGTAGACGCTGGAGGGGACATAACTGCACTAAAACGCCATGGTGGTTGGCAATCAACCACTGTTGCTGAGGGGTACGTGGACGATTCCCAAAAGAATAAGACAGATACTGCAAATAAAATTTATAGTTCTATCATATCTCAACCAGTTAGTACATCTACGATATTGCCGAATCCAGAAATGAGTACGCCCCCTTGCAGAATAAATTCGACCCGAGGAAAGCGAGTAAAAATTTGAAGAGTTTAAACCGTCTAACCGTCACGATTCCTCGTTTACGACGTTACTGTTGTGGTTACTGTGATTTTATTACTCTTTAGCTATGTTCTTTAGTTTTTCCAGGAAAGCGAGTTAATAATTTCCTTCACTTCGTTTACTGTGGTTTATTGTTGGCTGTGTTGTTTTAACGTTTTGTGATTACCATGTCCCTTAAAAGTATTCATAATACAAACTGTTGTGTTTATGGTTGCAACTCAAGAAATGGTAAAGATAGATCTCTCCATTTTCACTATTTTCCGAAGAAAAATTCCGGCATTAACGTGAAAATGATAAATGCACTGGGAATCGAGGAAGAGATTGAAAAGAGGAAAGCTTGGGAGAAGGTTTTATTTAGAAGATTACTGTTCAAAAGGTAAGGGATATCTATTGAGGTTAGATTAAATAAAAAACACCGCGAAACGCGTAACATAACACAATCTATTCTTGTTTTAGATGTGGACTTAAAACAACCTAAGCTTAAGCGACACGCTGTACCTTCCCAAAATTTGCCAGTAAAAAGATCACTTGCAAGTACCAAGAGAAAGTCCAACGATTCTAATGGTGAAGATTGAAGAGACGACGAAAGCTCAATGATGAGGCTACTACAAGTATTAGTGAGGTACATTTATATGAAGGTGAAATATCTTTACCTGTCAACGAGGACAACCATGATCTCGAAAATGTACGAACTTATAAAGACCTCATTGAAGACCAAAAAGTTGCAACACTCGGAGTAGTTTTCACAAACACCAAAACACTTTCACTTCGCTCGACGCTTCTCTCGACGCTCCGGAGACTCCGGATGATGCCAACTTGGTTGGCGAAACGCGCGTCGAGCGAAGTGAAAGTGTTTTGGTGTTTGAGGAAACTACTCCGAGTATTACAGTTACATCAAAGGTTCCAGCCCTATCCAGTAGCAAAAAGTTGCAGTTCATAATCTTCTACCCCTTCGAGATTTGTAACTATAACGTTGATAAAAAAGTTCAAGTTTGTAGTGGAGACATTGTTACAACTTTTACGTCAACAATAGAACTTAGTTCACAATTAAATTCTTTAACAGGTATACCATCATTCGACCTCGACCTTCCACTTCGACCTATTCAGTTCGATCTAAGTAATGTTGTCGACCTTTTTTTTGTTCCATTCATGGCTACGAGTAGGTTTTTCGTACTTGCGTGTTTTGCTTATAACAGTGACTTAATTGTCGCTTATTGTATGAGATGATGAATGTTTGTGCCTTGTTGAATTTATTAACACTTTTTCCCCGTGCCTGGGCGTACACGCTAGTTGCCTGCCGTATGGGACCTCAGCACCTTCTGACGAAAGTCGGCTAACTAACAACAAACTCTTCAGTTTTGTATCTTGAGAATGATTGTAGGTTAAAACACAAGTATGGGAACCCTTGTAAGTTTTCATTTTACTTTCACCTAAATGTCCAACAGCATAATTGCGATTCTTTTAAATAGAGATCTAGGGTTTCTCTGCCGTGCTCTTCGTGTGTGAATTCCCCTCGTGAATTCAAGGCTGAGTACGGCATGTACTTATTGTATATTGTTCATAAATTGAATACCTGTTTAAATAAATAAGTAGGTGTATTAAAATGCTTAGTCTTTTTTTTCATGTCAAAACTCCCGATTTTCATTAGTAACCAGTGCATCTCGGACAGGGTTAATTTAAATTAAATACAACGTACACGCACACGGCTTAGTGACACTAGTTTGAATCGTTGTATAGCACTGTAATACAGGGCTGTATAAGACTTGGCTAGGAGCACAACATGATTTGTTACCCAATTTCGGAAGGAAAACTGAACTAAATAAAATACGGAAACTGTTTTAGGACATTTATTCTGACCATAGTCATATATGCAAGGGACAATTGTACTCGTTTGTTGAGACACTCGCCTCATATAAAGTTATTGCCTAATTTGTAGTTAACATGGCTAATACAAAGCATGCAACACTACTTGCAGGTGAGGGAACCAGACGTGGCGATACCTTGGTACCATTTACTTCTAGATAATGAATCGTATAAACAAACAATGACGTACTGTCATTGTTTATGGCAATCGCCATTCTGATATTAGCGTAGGTAATCAACAAAATTATGTGATTGTGACCACGCAGGGGTTACCGAAGCCTAGAATAGGAAAAACTTCACGGTGCCCAGGGAATTTTCCCTGTATAATGTTGAGTACCATAGTTAATATAGAACTTGGGTTATTGTCACACAACCGTTGAACCTCTAAAGATTTCTCCGCCTTGCAAGTACATGTACACTCTACAATGGTTGCTCTCCGTCTCCGTCTTTGTGGATGAGATTCCCACTTATTTCATGCGGAGAGTTCTTTACACCGCTAGTTTGAAAACATAGTGGTATAATTTGCACTAATTCCATAGTAGCAGATGTAGTTCCAAGTAAAATTATATGCTTGGCATTTACTAATGCCTCACCCTTTACAACACATCTACTCTCTGGAGTGGCTTGCAGGTAAGAAAATACTTTTCCCAATGAAAGACAAACCTTTTCATTGAAATCGTCCATCATAAGCTAAAAATAACGTTTTATATCAGTACAGGTACGCCGTATAAACATATATTCTACTAATAAACAAAACTACATACCTTTGTTTTAAAAACCCCTTAAAGTGGATAAACGATTTGTACGTATAAAATGTCTCAGTTAAGAAAATGTTCTCGAGTTTAAGCACAACACACGCAAACACTTAACGGCACGGAAGAAATTTTACTCGCTTTCCTGATATTTGTTTATAAACATCAGCGCCCCCAACGGTAATTTTAGTGGCCAATATGTGCAACAAACACAAAAAGAAACAATAAACTTGCATAATTCAGTTCCACATATTCAATTTGCTAGTTGTTCTAATTTTACAGTTAATTTTATCAGTTAACAAGCCGAGTAATTTAAATAAAATTTGCTATATCATTGTTATTGTTGAGATTTGTAAATAAAGTATTGTTTCTGCATATTTGTTATTAATATATATTGTTATAATCGTAGATAAAGCATAGTATTAAACTTGCGGTAATGGTAATAACTCATTTGATGAATTACTAAAATTTTCTATATCATTGTTATTGTTGAGATTTGTAAATAAAGTATTGTTTGATTGATGAATTACTAAATTTATAATATTTATATTTATATACTACATTTATATTTATATTTATATACTACATTTGATGAATTAGTAAAATTTTCTATATCATTGTTATTGTTGAGATTTGTAAATAAAGTATTGTTTCTGTATATTTGATGATATACTATGAAAATGAATAGAGTGCATTTTCTAAAATATAGATAATCAATAAACTAGCACTGTAACCCTATTTGGCCGAACTCGGCTAAAGTAGGCGTGGTATATTGATCCAGTGACGTCCCTACTGAACCACATCCAAACAGGTTGTTGTTTTTGTAAATAAGTTGTTTATGCCGGTGCAGTTCATTCTTCTTTCTTGGTGACCTTAGTGTTCTTAAAACAATTTGTGAAGTAGCCTGATTGTATTCTAGTATAGTTTATAAGCGTTTTTCGTTAAATAATTTAATCCATTAAAGGTAAATAAATTTTTTTGAGATTATGTTATTTTACCTTTTCTGTTAGTTCCTGATTTCAGGAATGCGTTGCATAAAATATCCCCGAAAGGTCACTTATTGGTAATGGACAAATAATTCAGCCAAAAGAAGTAATTGCTAATGATCTGGATTTTATGAAACAAGAAGCAAGTGATGGTCTGTCTCTCTATTCCATTTTGTAACTTGCACTAAGCAGTGATCATTAAAAGCCACTAGCATATCCTACAGAAGTTATACAAAAGTTTCTCAGGAACAAAAAGCTGTTGTGGAAACACGAAACACCTAGTACGTCATTTTCATCACCTTCCAGAAATAAAATGAAAAAGAGCTCTCCCGAATCTTGTCTAAAAAATATTGGTCAAATTCAATAAATACGAGAAACAATCTACGATTATTACATTGTTGAAAAAAGGAGGCCATCGTTAAAGGGTATGTATTTTTATGATTTAGGTAATAACTAAATAATACTCAAAGATCATTTTTATGTCGATATATTATCCATCCATACAGGCAACTGAAAACTTTATAGTCTCTGCCACTACGTTATGGAAGCTTTCTAAAAATATGGGATGATTTAAATGGAAGAGGTCTGACAATCGACTGGTTTTGATTGAAACTTACGACGTCAGACTAAAACCAATCAAATTTAAAAAAAAAAATTTTTAGAAAATAAAAAAATAGTCATGTTTATACCTAGGCTACGAAATTCCTTTTTGCGCGTCGAGAGAAAAATTGTTGCCGAGGCCGGCCTTGCGGCCGTGGAGAAATAATCTCGAGGTCGCTAAAAAAATTTCGCACACTGCACTACACTACACTACACAATACACACTATTTTTTGTGCGTGCCTAATTTTTTTTTAATGATAAAACTATAGTTAGAATTTAGGTATAAATGACACCACGGTTTATTATATACTTATGGTGGCGTCAGGTCTCAGCGTTTCTATGGATATTATATAAAAAGTGACGGTTTGCTCATTGACAAATCGGGTTGAATTTCGAGGGCCGCAAAATTGAATTTCAGGCCACTACGGAGGACTCGAAATGCCTGCTTCGCGTCTGGTTGTACAAAAATATTATTTATATTTACGAGATATAGATATATAGACCAGATCTATATTTATATCTCTTATATAAAGAAAAACGATTATTCATATTATCATATTATATTTATTATATTTTAAAAATAGCTATTCCATTTGATTGGATAAAAATAAAGTCACCACTTTTTGTCGGAGAGCAATTATTTTGTAATATTGTGTTCGTCAACAACTTTCAAAATATATTTACAAAATATGGCTGTTTTCTTTATTTGTGGATGTGGGTGTTTCATCCGGGATATATGCCCCTTGTAGACCCAAAAAATGCTCTTTCGCGTCCTCTTCACATTGAGCTTGTACTGATGAAAAACTAGGAATAACGAGAGATAAATATCTAATAATATTATCTAATAATAGACTTAAATATCTAAAACAAGTCTTTCCCCAGCTAAGTGATGCCAAATTTAAGAGATATTATAGGTATTTTATTATAGGATAGGTATTTTTAATGCAAAAAAATAGAAAAATGCTAAATGATTAATTTTATGTAGCTCAGAGCATGGAACTTATTTGTTAAGGGTTTTTAGGCAAGAACGGGGATGCAAACTACGAATAAGTAGTTATTGAACTTTTTGACTCCTACACATCGTTGGTTGCCGACTGTCATTAAAAATTTACTTTCTCCATTTATATTTTTTTTCTGAGAATTTGGGCGCTGTCAGCGACGAGCAGAGTGAAAGGCTCCATAAAGATATCAGGGCAATTCGGTACCCAGAATGATGGGATCAAGCTGTGGTAGATGATTATTGTTGGTTTTTGAAGAGAGAGGATCTGATATCCCACTAAAAGAAAAAATTGAATTCGTCGGTTTCAAATAAATATTTTTGATGTTTCCTTTTTTCTTAGATATTAACTTAATATAAATAATTATAAATATAGTCGATATACATCATGCGGGGTTAAAAAACTTGTGATAAATTATTACACAAGTTTTGAATCAATGAATATTAAATGATAATATTCTTGACGTAGTTTTTTTAATGTAAGAAGAACACCTTACTCGTAACAACTTTTTTGGCAATTTTTGTATTTAGATAGGTTTATTTCCAGTACAATATGCTATTCATCTTTACAACATATTACAACAAACATTTTCTCGGCTAGTGATTATTGTCATTTCTAGTCGATACAGTATAGGTTTATTTCAACTGTTTTTTTTGTGTGACAGAAACATACCAAGTAATTGGAACAGTTTATTGGATAGTGCAGAGTAAGTAAATAAATTATAAAATGGGTTTTAATATGTAAGCAGTAAACTGACAATTGATACTAGATATTTCTGTTGAAATTTATATGAATCTGTAAATAGTGCAAACCTCTAAAGGGATGAAAAGCGATAACTATGGAATATTTTATATTACGATGTAGGATATGGTTGTTCTGTCACACAACATCCATAAATAATTATCCTTCATCATACTATAATAATCTTAAACAAAAAGAGGCAAAGTTCGCAAAAAAAAATCCGCTAATTCTGATTTATTTATATTTTGTTAGTATTTATATCAGCTATATAAAACCAAGTTTGCAACTTCGAAACAGTTGTGCTCCCTATGTGGTAGGGGAAAAACCGCAATATTTTTGGACTTTTCGGGTGTTAACTCGTAAATAATGGATCCTACTAGTACAGCTGTTAAGCTAAAAAATTGTTCACATTGTGATAGAATTCTGAGAGTTGGTACAGATGCTCATTTTTAAGGTAGTAATGATATAAGATCAATACCTCACGTGGATGACGTTATATATTCCTATTATAATTATAATCCAAGATGGTCGGCAATATTTTCAAGATTGTGTAAAACTATTTCAGATTGCGATAGAAGGCTGAAATTTGGTACAAATTTTTATAGTAATAATGATATAACATCAGAACCCCATGTGGATCTTACCTATGGCCTTACTTTACATATATTCCAATTATAATCCAAGATGGCCGACGGGACAAAGTAAATACGAAACAAAGTGAAAGAAAGAAACAAAATCTTTATTGCAATAGGAACATTCCTTCACAGTGGAAATAGTGACAAGTAAACTTTGTATATATATATATATATATATATATATATATATATATATATATATATATATATATATATATATATATATATATATATATATATATATATATATATATATATATATATATATATATATATATATATATATATATATATATATATATATATATATATATATATATATATATATATATATATATATATATATATATATATATATATATATATATATATATATATATATATATATATATATATATATATATATATATATATATATATATATATATATATATATATATATATATATATATATATATATATATATATATATATATATATATATATATATATATATATATATATATATATATATATATATATATATATATATATATTATATATATATATATATATATATATATATATATATATATATATATATATATATATATATATATATATATATATATGTATATATATATGTATATATATATATATATATATATATATATATATATATATATATATATATATATATATATATATATATATATATATATATATATATATATATATATATATATATATATATACATATATATATATAAATATAGATATATATATATATATATATATATATATATATATATATATATATATATATATATATATATATATATATATATATATATATATATATATATATATAAATATATATATATATATATATATATATATATATATATATATATATATATATATATATATATATATATATATATATCTATATATATATATATATATATATATATATATATATATATATATATATATATATATATATATATATATATATATATATATATATAGATATATATATATATATATATATATATATATATATATATATATATATATATATATATATATATATATATATATATATATATATATATATATATATATATAATATATATATATATATATATATATATATATATATATATATATATATATATGTATATATGTATATGTATATATATATATATATATATATATATATATATATATATATATATATATATATATATATATATATATATATATATATATATATATATATATATATATATATATAAAAGAAACATTACACTTTACATCATATCTTCATGTACATTTTACATTTTAACCCTAATTTTGTTAACAGTTCCCAACGCAAACAAAAAGTTTTAAAAATAAAAGTTCTTGGCAAAACTTCGATGCCTCTGGAATCGTTGTCCATGACCCCATAAATTTCCTTCCATCCCCAGTCATTCAAATTTGGCAGTTCTTGCATTGCCATTAATGTTATGCCAATATGTGGCCTGCTTGACATGCAGAGCATTTTACATGTTGAAGGAAAGCGTCCGTAGGCGGAATGTTCTCACTAGTTTTATTACCACTAGTAAACATGGTTTGTCGGACTCAGGTTACTTCATGCAATTGAGAGGTACGGCTATACATTACTATAATGAACCTCTCAATATCTGCAACTTGCTCTTGATCAACTGATTGTGGTTGCTGTGATCAAACTATAAATGTGGAAGAAACGATGGCGAAAACCTTCCAGGTGTTCCCCATCTGTGCTATACTTTCTTTCCCGTTCCACAGAAAGTGGATGTGGTATCACAACCGGTAACAGCATGGAAGAAAGGCATCAGAGATTCATACATTCGGAGTCTAAGGTGTCTGTAATAGTATGTGCAGGTATAATAGGTATATATTTTCCAACACCAAAAGCTATCCACAATTCTTGGCAGGCTATTTTTGCAAAATTAGCAATGGCAAAGGCAAAGAACAATTGGACACAGAAGTCGGTCTAATTTACGAGTCATTATTCTGAAATAACCATCACCTACTGCATGCAAAGAATTGAGAATGACTCGCGTATCCGCTTCATGATTGCACGGTGACATCATTTCTGAATTAAGCAAGATACACATGGGGCAAAATCCACATGAGGTCTGCGTTGATCTTATATCATAACTACTACAAAAATGAACATATGTACCCTATTTCAGCTTTATATCACAATCTGAAGTATTTTTACAAAATATTGAAAATATTCTCGGCCATCTTGAATTATAATAGGAATATATGACGTCATAGGCTCGTTCCACGTCGGGTCTTCATCTTATATCATTCTTACTGCTCAAAATGAACCTCTGTGAATGATTTTCCTAATTTTCTCAGCTTAACAGCTATACTATACGTAAACAAGCTTTGTTTCACTCCGATAAAATGACCTTCATTTTGAGACTAAGTGCAGTTTTGTAGTACCGGTTTTGCCATACAGGATTTTTTTCTTTCCAGCAAAACGTCAACTATATAATCCTATAAAATCACAAGGTATTATAAGTGTAATGCAGCTCTTTATTAAATTAAGCATAAAACAAAGCATGTAGACTATTTCTCACGATATTTTATAAATAACATCGATAACTGGCCAAATCTGTTATTTTGCAAAATAGAGCCTGAAGATTTGTTGAGTTGTAAAGTAGAGTAGAAAGAATAGCTAAATTTTATTCTAGTACTTAATTTATATTTATATAATGCATATTTATTTTATTTTCCAAAACAAAGAGATTGTAATGTAATTTATTTTTCTTTATTAAAAATTAAAAATTTTAACTGGATGATCCCGGCTTGGACCATCCCGGTCTGATGACATGACTTACCCCGACATGACGTACAAAGAGCTGAGCATATATACATGAGGCCTGCTTTTTAGCATGTGAATCCACTGCACCCTTTGCGGTATTTATATGAAAGCAGTTTAAGGAGGACTTGTGAAGCTTAAACAAAAAGCGACTGCTATACGGACACTGCTATACGGTACGCGGACACTCGAAATGTTACATTACTTATATAATTTGTGATTTTATTTGTAAAATGGATTATAGAAAGAAAAGAAAGAAAAAATATCAAGTCTTTGAAGTCTTGTATCTCAAAACCTATTGGTCTTACAAAATTACACGAAGGAAATTTATTCAGATTGAAAAAATCTCAGATTATTTTTTACGTAGAATCCATTATTTAAGAGTTTTATCCCCGAAAACTAAAAAAGTCCAAAAATATAGTGGTTTTTTCCCCACCAAGCAGAGAGCACAAGTGTTTTGAAGCTGCAAACTTGGTTTTATGCAGATGATATGAATCCTAACAATATTTCAAAAAATCATAATTACAGTTTTTTTTGTGAACTGTATTAAATGCCTCGCCTACTAATTTAACTAACAAATATAAACCAACTATTCCACTAACATAATACCAACTACGGTTACTTTATTTTCTATAGCCAACAACTAGAATTAGAATAAAAACGCGTGCGAAGCATTCTTCATTCGAATTACTGTATATTATAGCTGCATGTAGATACATATCCGGGCGTATACGTAGGTGTAAACGGGTGTTTAGGGTGATTTTTATCACGTTTTTTATTGAATTTATAATGGTATATTGAGTTAATCCTATAGGTAGATAAATTTAATTATGACAGCTTGCCGCATTCCTAATTATGACATTGGGTCAGGAACTAACAATTACTGCTGGACATATGTGTAAGGTCAATTATTTTAAAACTTCCCGAAATTAAATTCATGTTCTCTTGGGTCTATTTTATTCAGTTTTATAATGCAGCCAGGAAGGTATGTCAATATCTCGAAATGGATAAATATTTTAAATTAAATATTTAATCTCCCTATAGATTCCAAATACTGTGTTCTTTTGCAGAGCTGCATGATTGCTGTTTATTGCTCTGCGGCTGCTTCTGAGTCTCAAGCGGCAAGAATTCATTCTTATTCTAGTATTTTTCGTACCGATGTCTAGTATACACCCTTTCTAAAAAGTATGTGGTTGCCGGTCGTTGAACTACGACCGGCAACCCTGACCAACACAATGTCTCTCATTTGGCGTTGGCATTTTTTTTCTTAGCGGGTTGAAAGTAGAAGGTTTTTATATGCATATTTTCAACACCACAGCTAGTATTGAATGCAAGTTTCGACACCACTATGAAGTATTGCTTTCAGCGCGTTACCATTTTTAAGTGGGTGGTTCGCCAGTAGCCATATATCCTACAAGAAACAAAAATAAATATGTACAAAACAGCTAAGTAGCCGTGAAAAATAAACTTAAAAATGGAAAAATAAAATAAATATATATTCCAAAGCAGAGAGAGCAAAAAATTCTCAACAAAAAATTAAAACAATAAACTAAATATATATTCCAACATAGAGCGAAAAAATACCAACAAAAAAAAACAATAAGACAAAATAAAATAAATCTCCTATAAACTTATATCCAAAAATAAAGCAAAAAATTCTCAACAAAAAATTAAAATACCTTACACCTTAACACTTTAATACTTACCTTAAAAACGTGTAATTAATACTACTATTTTCTATGTCACTATTTAATAATATTACAATAACTAATATCACTCACTTTCCACTTTCAGTCACTTTTCACTTCATCTTCACTGTGACTATCATCATTTGCAATATTAATCACAATGGGTTCTAAGGCGTAATCAACCGCCAGTTCCATATTCCACATTATCTGTTCCTCTTTCATCACGTGATTAATACACTTCTGCAATTTTCTGCTGTGACATTTTCCATTGCTCCTCGAAGTCGTCTCTCTACGTCAGCTATTTTAAAAGTCCGATTCACTTTCGCCACTTCCCCTTTTACTTGCGCCCAGATCAATTCAATAGGGTTCAATTCGCAGTGATAAGGAGGTAATCTCGTTAGTGTAATAAATTTTCCGCCCTTCGTTTCGACTCTTTTATTTTTCGAAGATAATCCATCCGCCAAGCAACTATTTCATATCTTTCTATGAGAATACTCTTTCTGTTTTCTGTTTTCTATACGTAAAATTAATGTCTTTCAAATGTTTTGCCAGACTAGCCCTGCACATTTTAGGTATAATATCATTTTCACTTATACCTTGCAGCACCTTATCTGAAATGGGCCATTCGGTTTTTCTAAAGAAACCGTGGACCGTTCTGCGTATCGCATTTTTTGCATCTTCGTCCACTACAATCTTATTTCGATTGTTTTTTGGTTTGGGTGGCTGTACACTTCCATGTATATTATTGTATATTTTCTTCTCTTAAAAGTGTGTATATGCTTGTCTTCGATGCTTCTATATAATCCGAACACGTCCACCAATTCATCCTTGTCGCGATGAGGGTGATCTCCCTGTATGCAGTAAAATACTCGTGAATTGTTTTTTTCTCACCTACCTATCGATAGTGCCTACGTTTTGGAATATTTTCCATCGTTCGCCGATATTATATTGTATCACATTAACATTAAAACAATACTATATTGGAATTCCTATATAATTTTTATATCCTATATACAATACTACACTGCTGGCCAATAGGTTGGAATAATTCAAATTTTTAGGGTAAGTTTCGATACATATATCTTCTGAACGATATGGAATATCAAAATACGGATTTCAGGACGTTTTTGGAAGTTTCATCGACAAAAACTGGTCTGAATATCAATTTTCCATTATGCTCAAAAAAGGAATATACGGTGGTGTAAACTAAACCCCTAAAAAAATCAAAATTTCATTCTTACCGAGAATTTAGGAAAACCAAAATCGAGTTAAATTTTTTATACCGGGGTAATCTATGGACCAATTCGAAAAAACAAATTTGGCCGATTTTTGATATCTCGCTTATTTTTGAATATACGGCGTTTTTATTGAAATTAGGACAATTTTTTGGAAATGTATCTCTTACTTTTTAAAAACAAAGTAAGTAATGGATTTTTTTCTTATTTTCAAGTAAGCTTACATGCCTCTAGCTGCCTCAGTAGCTAGAATTGACATTTCTTATACAGGGTGCCTGCGAAAACATTTAATAAGCATGTGTCACGAAAAATCTGTATATTTAAATAAACTGTGTGCAGAACCCTGTATGATTAAAATGAACGATAATTTTAAAATTTTAAAACTGTGAAGGGAAACCTTAGAAAAATATCTCGAAACGGTTTTTTATTTTTCTTGATCGGATGAGTATTATCATAATCACCAGCTAATCGTTACTACCGCAAGTTTTTTAAATGTTTTATATAGGGATTTACCGTGTAATTACAACGAAACTGTAAATTATGATAATACTCATCCGATCAAGAAAAATAAAAAACCGTTTCGAGATATTTTTCTAAGGTTTCCCTTCACAGTTTTAAAATTTTAAAATTATCGTTCATTTTAATCATACAGGGTTCTGCACACAGTTTATTTAAATATACAGATTTTTCGTGACACATGCTTATTAAATGTTTTCGCAGGCACCCTGCATAAGAAATGTCAATTCTAGCTACTGAGGCAGCTAGAGGCATGTAAGCTTACTTGAAAATAAGAAAAAAATCCATTACTTACTTTGTTTTTAAAAAGTAAGAGATACATTTCCAAAAAATTGTCCTAATTTCAATAAAAACGCCGTATATTCAAAAATAAGCGAGATATCAAAAATCGGCCAAATTTGTTTTTTCGAATTGGTCCATAGATTACCCCGGTATAAAAAATTTAACTCGATTTTGGTTTTCCTAAATTCTCGGTAAGAATGAAATTTTGATTTTTTTAGGGGTTTAGTTTGCACCCCCGTATATTCCTTTTTTGAGCATAATGGAAAATTGATATTCAGACCAGTTTTTGTCGATGAAATTTCCAAAAACGTCCTGAAATCCGTATTTTGATATTCCATATCGTTCAGAAGATATATGTATCGAAACTTACCCTAAAAATTTGAATTATTCCAACCTATTGGCCAGCAGTGTATATTATATATATATTGGAATTCCTTAAGAGTTATGCCGTAAAACATGTTATTCATATTCTTTATATGAGTAACAAGTGCTTCTTGCATTTCTGCAGGAAAAGTGGATCTGAAACGCCCAAGAGACGTTGGGATGGTGTTAGATTTTAAACGTTTTCGTAATGAAGATTCTGCTACACCCAAGTCTTTTGCAATGGATCGCTTTGACTCTCCTTTTCGCAATTTATCTCGAATTTGTTCCATTAATTCAGGGGTAAAACGAAGAGTTCTATCAGTTTTTCGCTTATACCCACCAATTGCTGTACCTTTAACTAAAGAAAAAAGGTTTAACCTACCTTTAGATAAATATATTGCGATGCCCAAAAGTGAGTATAAAGCAACAGTGCATACTCTTGGGGTAATGCAAAATGCGCACTCTTGGAATATGTGATGATTTGAAGAAACAAGTTTATTTCGCGTTTCGCTCAACAGCTAGCGGAACGGGCGGAAGTGGATTCGTTAAAGTTATCAATACTAAAAAAATACCTACCGGCAAGGCGCGGCATAACCTCACTTTAAAGAGAAAATTACGATGCAAATTTGATGAATATTATAGTTTGACAGAACAAATCTTTCAATGCGATATGAAACACGAACTACACTGCTGGCCAATAGGTTGGAATAATTCAAATTTTTAGGGTAAGTTTCGATACATATATCTTCTGAACGATATGGAATATCAAAATACGGATTTCAGGACGTTTTTGGAAATTTCATCGACAAAAACTGATCTGAATATCAATTTTCCATTATGCTCAAAAAAGGAATATACGAGGGTGTAAACTAAACCCCTAAAAAAATCAAAATTTCATTCTTACCGAGAATTTAGGAAAACCAAAATCGAGTTAAATTTTTTATACCGGGGTAATCTATGGACCAATTCGAAAAAACAAATTTGGCCGATTTTTGATATCTCGCTTATTTTTGAATATACGGCGTTTTTATTGAAATTAGGACAATTTTTTGGAAATGTATCTCTTACTTTTTAAAAACAAAGTAAGTAATGGATTTTTTTCTTATTTTCAAGTAAGCTTACATGCCTCTAGCTGCCTCAGTAGCTAGAATTAACATTTCTTATACAGGGTGCCTGCGAAAACATTTAATAAGCATGTGTCACGAAAAATCTGTATATTTAAATAAACTGTGTGCAGAATCCTGTATGATTAAAATGAACGATAATTTTAAAATTTTAAAACTGTGAAGGGAAACCTTAGAAAAATATCTCGAAACGGTTTTTTATTTTTCTTGATCGGATGAGTATTATCATAATTTACAGTTTCGTTGTAATTACACGGTAAATCCCTATATAAAACATTTAAAAAACTTGCGGTAGTAACGATTAGCTGGTGGGCTAAGTATTGTAACAATCAAGTCACCACTGGAAACAAAAAATGCTGTGTTTGACATTTGGTAATGCAGCAGAATATCTACATATTGCGTTTATACTGTTCATGTCGATAGTTTCGATTGAAAAATATTGCATTTTCATATAAACAAGTGTATAATGGCACAATTAACAACAAGAGAAAGGAGAAATTGTATTCGCCTATTAAATGAGGGTTTCACGCAACATACTGTTGCTAGGATATACGGCGTTAGCCAAAGTATGGTTCACAAATTGAAAAAGAGATTTGATGATACAGGAGATGTTAACCTTTTGTACCATGGAGGGCGAATAAAAAAGATTGGTGCTCGAGAAGAACGGATTTTGATAAGAGATGTTCGTAGGAATAGGAATCAAAGTTCGAGAAAAATTAGCGATACATTTAGAAACCAAACAAGAGTTTTAGTCTCAAATCGCACAATAAGAAGAACGATTAATCGCAACAACTTAAGGTAAGTCTACAACAGTGAATCGTGTTGTTATCCTACTTATGACATGAAACAAATTCTATAAATCTGAAAATGTAGAGGCTTGTACCGAAAAAAACTTAAATTTTTTTATCAATTTTCATTCGAGTTAAATTTACATACATGTTAAAAGAATCAAGGATTATTTTTGTTTTTATGCCACTGTGTAATCCTAATACCCTAATACCCAAATGTAATTTTTCTAGAGCCAGACGTCGAGCAAAATGCATACGCTTGCTTCCCCGCCATCGGACAGCTCGGTTGGCGTGGGTTCGTAATCGTGTGCATTGGAGTGAAGAGTGGAAAAATTGCCTTTTCACCGATGAAAGTAGATTTAACCTTATTTATTCTGATGGCAGAATTTTAGTGTGGCGGGAGCCTAACTGTAGATATGCCGAAAAAAATATGGTAGCTCAGGAGGCTTTTGGTGGAGGAGGTATTACTGTTTGGGCCGGAGTGAAATGGAATGGTAAAACAGAATTGTTTATTACCCGCGACACTGTTACAGCTCAACGCTACAGGGACAATATTTTAATTCCAATAGTTATTCCCTATGCGGATAATTATGGAGAAGAATTTGTTTTAATCGACGACAATGCCCGACCTCATCGGGCCCATATTGTTAACCAGATTTTGGAAGCAAACCAGGTGCATAGGATGGATTGGCCTGCAAAATCACCCGATCTAAATCTGATTGAGAATGTTTGGTCTTACTTAAAATTGTTGGTAGTTTCAAGGCCCAATTCAATTGAAACTTTAGAGGATCTGTCTCAAGCCATTGAGGAGGAGTGGGAAAATGTCCCACAAAATTATATCAATAACCTAGTCTTAAGTATGCCAAACAGATGTCGGGAAGTTTATAATAACAGAGGAGGGCCTAGTCGATATTAAACTACCTCTTCTAGCTTGCTAAGATTTATATTAATTATTCTAATAAAATTAAGATAGGAACCTGCAAACCATTTTTCAAACTTCTCAAAGGTCAAATTGAAGAATTTCGATTACTAAATGTAATCCAGTGGTGACTTGATTGTTACAATACTTAGCCCACCAGCTAATCGTTACTACCGCAAGTTTTTTAAATGTTTTATATAGGGATTTACCGTGTAATTACAACGAAACTGTAAATTATGATAATACTCATCCGATCAAGAAAAATAAAAAACCGTTTCGAGATATTTTTCTAAGGTTTCCCTTCACAGTTTTAAAATTTTAAAATTATCGTTCATTTTAATCATACAGGGTTCTGCACACAGTTTATTTAAATATACAGATTTTTCGTGACACATGCTTATTAAATGTTTTCGCAGGCACCCTGTATAAGAAATGTCAATTCTAGCTACTGAGGCAGCTAGAGGCATGTAAGCTTACTTGAAAATAAGAAAAAAATCCATTACTTACTTTGTTTTTAAAAAGTAAGAGATACATTTCCAAAAAATTGTCCTAATTTCAATAAAAACGCCGTATATTCAAAAATAAGCGAGATATCAAAAATCGGCCAAATTTGTTTTTTCGAATTGGTCCATAGATTACCCCGGTATAAAAAATTTAACTCGATTTTGGTTTTCCTAAATTCTCGGTAAGAATGAAATTTTGATTTTTTTAGGGGTTTAGTTTACACCCCCGTATATTCCTTTTTTGAGCATAATGGAAAATTGATATTCAGACCAGTTTTTGTCGATGAAATTTCCAAAAACGTCCTGAAATCCGTATTTTGATATTCCATATCGTTCAGAAGATATATGTATCGAAACTTACCCTAAAAATTTGAATTATTCCAACCTATTGGCCAGCAGTGTAGTTAAGCATAAATAGTAAATTTATCCAAGTGCTTACTTTGGTATATTCTGCTCTTTTCGGCGATAAAGCTGGCTTCTTCACACCACACAATTTCTTGTAATAGACACTGCGCGCTCTTAGAACGCGCGCACTCTTAGACAACCTTCCCCTACTGCGCATATAAGAAAGGTATAAAAAAAGTGTTTTATTCAGAAGCCAACAAATACTATTTGAAAATTAAGTTGGTTTTGAGTAAAAAAAAATAATGAAGACACTTTTAGACGGGTTAACATTAAACCACAATACCCCAAAGTTGTATTTTCTAAAATAAAAAAATTAGTGTATAAATCACGCTGAAATTTTAATATCATCTTAATTATAGATATTTAAAAATATTTGCCAAAAGTCAAGCAAACATTAAAATAAATCTTGCACGGGATAGACAGATACGCTGCGGCTAGTACAGAATGCGAGTAAGAGCAACGATCAACAGTGTAGCGTGATCGCTCTCTACGTTCTCATTGGTTATCGGTCACGTAATCAGGTAGAGCCGTACCTGCTGAACTTTTCTGGTTGATATTTTTTAGTGTAAATTGGTAAACATAATTGTAATTTTTTTTCCATAAATAATTGTAAACTTCAAATTTGTATAATTGTGTAATAAAATTCATTACAATTATTGTAAAGTAAAACTAACAAATAAAAATATAATTTATAGTTTATATATGGGAGCCATCTTTGGGAGTATGCTATATTGGATTTAGAGTTACGCCATTTTATTGCCGTATTCTTCTCTGAAAACCCTTTCATGCCCATATCATGGAAGCGCATAAATAATAACTGGTATGACATCTTGGGCGGTCAGTTGCTTTACGTTACGATGTAATATTTTTTCTGATTCTATTGTGAAATTTCCTTATAATTTTATATTAAAAAAAGTATTGAAAAATAATTGTATTTATAGTGAATTGATTTCGGAATTTCGAATGTGGGCGAATACACGGGATATACGCCATCAGATCTAACGGTTGGTCGTGAAATACGTGCCCCACATGATACAGTATTCGACACACGAAAAGCCGTCGAGGCTGAGAATATTATTCCTCTAATAGCCCCATATTTGAGAAAATTGTCTCAAAAATGCTCTATGTGAAGCAAAATAAAAGCAATGAAGAAGCAAGTTATGAGAAAAGAAAAATACGGTCAAGGCCATCGTACACTATATTTCCAAGTTAGTGATAGGGTCCTAGTTAAAGCCCACACCCTTAGTCATCTACAGAAAGCTTTACTATAAAGTTTACACCTAAACGTGATGGTCCTTTTATTTAGTAAAGGAGGTTGTTGCACCAAATTCTCATTCCATTCCACTCATTCCACTGAAGCTATTGGCAAATACCATATCCTGAGCCTGTGGTACTGAAGAGCAAGCGTAGAAGATCAAAGAAAACAACCCATCCTGAACCACTTCGGAGACCTATTCGTGGTCCAGAGGTGGAGTGTAGCGGGACGCACCCTAGATCGCCGAGGAAAAAGGCCGCAAAGCAGACGAGTGACCTAGTCTGCCGCGTCGTAGTCAAGTCGATAGCTATGCTCGCTAGGTTGTCGGTCAATAATCTTGACAGATATTTACAATCAGTTTGCCCAGTTAAAGCTTTAGTTAATTAATCATCCTGTTAAGTGGTTTGAAATAACATATTTTCTTATTTTATTGGAGAGAACATCACTCAAACTTCTACATAATTTTGTTAAAAAAAAGTTTCGATAGGAAATTTAATTATCTACAAAAATCGTATTATCTGAATACACCTGCTAAAAATACATAGTTTTTGATTTACAGTTAAAAGAGTTAAAAATCCAAGCCTAAGTTTTATAGCACTACCTATATATTTACCATTTTTAGTATACAATTGAAGATAGGAAACTATAAAATACCTAGACCTAGACCAAGCTACAGGGTTCTTTTAGGACATTAAATAAAACATTAAAGTAATAGGATATTAAAATAATAGGTAGGTAACGAACTATGCTGAGGCTTAAAGTATAATACATAGAAGAAACCGTATACAAATTAAACAGCTAATTGTTGTTTATAACAAAATGACGTCCAAAAAAATTGTAAAAAATCCCTTATTCAGTTTCCAGCAATAACTACAAGTGTTAGTATACAAAAGTTGTAGAGAATTGAAGAACCTACAAAATGAGCTCGACAGGAACTCTCTAGCTATATTTTCAGCCGAGAAAAACGGGAAACCCCGTGACAAAGGAGCGTCTTACTTGAGCGATTGCTCTTTTAGTTATTGCTAGAAACTCAAAAAATAGTTTTTTTGCATTATTTTTACCATTTTTTCGGTCGGCATTTTGTAATAAACAACAATTGGCTGTTGGATTTATATACAATTTCATCTGTGTATTATACTTTAAAACCCTGCACTGTTCATTACCTCTTATTTATTAATGCCCTAAAAACGTCTGTAGCTTGGCCTATAAGGGAATTAGTTTCTTATTCAATTACATAGTCTCTAATACATATGCATCGTATAATTTGATACATGTTTGCGAGCTTTTAATATTATCCACTTGCAATTATACATATCACTGCAAATTTATGTGCAGTATTAGTTTACCTTGATATTTGAAGAAGCTAAATATATAAGTTATTAATATCATATTGCGCACATATTTGGCAGCCATTATGTAAATAAGAAACAGGTCGATTTCTAAGAGAAATAAATGTATGAAGAGTGACTACATCAACACACAGAGTGTCTAATTCTAATAGCATAATCATGATGTTATTTATAGTTTCAAAAAAAAAATACTTAAAATTACTTCCTTCATTTTATGTTAAACCTTATTATTTCAATAAACCAATCAACGGTTACACTATGTAGAGAAACTGTAGAACTATTATAACCCAATCATATAGTGCACGGGCCTTGCAAACAATGGGGAAAAATTTTTCAGTGGCTGATATACTGATTCTGGGGATGCTGAACTGGAATCTGAATTTTGCCACCTAATTTTTTTCAGAGAAAATGTTATAAACCAAAAACGGTTGCAAAAGTGATTTTTTTTTGCTTTTCTCATAATAACACCATTTTTCGATCACAACGAATATCTACAAAAATAAAATAAATAAAATTTCCTACATTTTATGCCCTACCTAACAATAGTTTTGTTCCAAAGAACGGTTTATGTGCTACAGCGTATCGAAAGTACTACCAATATGTTAATGTAAAATATTGTAGTAATAGCCTGATCAAATGGCATTCAAAAGAGCCTGTTTCGTGACATGAGTGCGGTAGAAGGTTTCTCAACGAAATTATATGTTGTCGAAAAATGCAAAAAAAAATGCGAAATTTATTTTTTTGCATTTTTGTTCAGATTGCAGAAAATGTAACTTTTCTCTGCGCATGCGGAGGAGCGCGAGAAATAGTTAAGGCCGATTTTATGAAACTTTCTTTAAAAAAAAATTCTTTCTGTGAAAACTCCTTCCTACACTACTAACAAAGGGAAAATCAAGGTGGCTGCCGAGCACGTGACTTAGTGACGTAATGGAATATTAGGAATCTCCATCTAGGAATCCCCATTGCGTTTCCAGGAAATGAGGTGAAAAAATAGGAATTTAGCTAAAATAGTAGGAATTAAGATTTATCTTTTAAATGTCAGTCCCCACTGCCCCCTCCATATATCTTTTCCTGCTCCTCGCAATATTTAAATTCCGTCTGTCTGTATATTACGTATAAAGAAAACCAATATCTTTGTATGTGTTTGCTGACCGAAATATCATATATGAATGACGTCACAGAGTTCACGTTTTCACGTTAGTCGTGTAGGCAGGAGATTTGACAGGGAGAATATTTTTTTTGAAAAAATGTGTCACAGAATCGGCCTTACTTAACTACTGCGGGAAGTCGCCTATTTGAAACAACCGTGCACTCAAACCTCGTGTAGCCGTGCGCGAAAGTCTATTTTCCCCACTACTACGGAATATATAATTTAACATATAATTCCGTTGAGAAACCTTCAACCGGACTCATGTTACCGAAAAACTACTATTTGATCAGGCTATAATGTATCACCTGTAGAACAGCTCAGCCTTTATTTTGGCACCAGCTTGTAATACCCACAAACAGCTGCTGAGAACTGACGCACTGAATGGCCGATATAGAATGGAATTGCTGCTCTTCAAAACATCCTCAGTTCAACCTTCAATGTATTCAAGAATCCTGAGGCGGACCAACAAATGATTGCTGATGCCGGGGAAACATAGCTGCACTACCACCTGCACCTGAGAAGCAAGATATTATTCACTGAGAAACCCCCTCAAGAGTGGGGCTGAAAGATCAAAAACTGGATGTGTGCCAATAACAAGGAGACAAGCCTGCTCCTAATTTATTGTTGAAGATGATTTCATATAGGTGCAAGAAAACTTGCAAGGGTACATGTAGCTACAAAAAACAGTTCTCAAATGTTCTATTATTTGTATCAACTGCGAAGGCAATTGTGAAAATATTAGGGCAATCAGTCTCATTCATGAGGATGGTGTAGAAGATGATCCTTTGATTCAAATGATTGAAACGAAACAACTAGACTGTAAATTGTTGAAAGTACCTATATAACTACGAGTATTTTCTTCTTCTTGGATGTAGACTACATACAGAAATATATAAGAAGGATGAAGAAGATGCACAGGTGGAAGACCCTCAGGACTCCTATACCCAAACCCGATATCCAACGTATCCAGCACATGTTACCACCAACAAGAGGTATATGATCTGCCCGGACCATCCGGAATTACAACTCGCATTAAGTGTCACAAACGTTTTTGAATAATATTTAATTTTTAATATCAATATCCATAAAATTTTTGTTCCACTTAAGTACCACTTAAATCACCATGCAGATTATTGGCTTATTGAGTCATCACTTCAGTCACCCTCATAACAAAATTTACTAAACATACGTAGGTATAGAGGTATATTTAGTTATAACTAGTAACCTACTTAATACCTTACTGATAACAAATTGAAAACTCGCGAAAAAAAAATATATTATAGGATAAGTACTCTTCGCAGATTCAGGTACCTATTTCATATAAAAAACTAACTAAGTATGTCGTATACAAAGTATGTAAAGTATACAAAGGATTAGGTTGGGATAAGGATCAATAAGGATCATGTTATTAAACGTTAGTTACGATGTGGTTAGAACTTACGTATTAGAAAAAAATGTAAAGTAGTACTTACAACAGCTAGGTGGTGTTGTGTATAACTTTATAAGCAGCTTATTATACCAGTGGAACTTCGATAGATACCTAATATTATTTTTCATTCGTCAATGCAATAATTATTTACCAACACAAAAACCTTTCACGCAGTTCATGATAACCAAACATGTTTTCCATGCCGTTATATAATGATTATACTATGCAAAATGAAATTAATCTAAGAAATAATAATAATTATATAAATGATATATTTTAAATCGTAGAATTCTTAGCTACATAAATCCGGCACAAATGTTGTCCAAATTATTTAATAACGTTATGTAATGTTTCAATATAATTAACGGTCAAATATATTAAACATATGTATATGCATATCGGTCACATTTAGACTTTTCCCGGTATGTTTACTTCAGAGTACATATTCATATTGTGTAATTAATTTTCGTCAGAAACCTAATTCCGTAATAGCGTATTTGAACACAATAAATAAAATTAATTTAGAGTTCAGATAATGAATATTGTTAGCTGCTGTTCCAGTAATAGATATTCATATATAATTATGGGAATACCTACCCTAACTAAATAGTTCCTCACAAGGAAATAGTATAAATGTCTCACTATTGAATATTGGCACCAATATTGATCCGGTTACAGAAAATTCTGCGGTCGATTGTTACGTCATTGTCGACTCGACTTTATAATGAATTTCCTGGCAAAAGAATGCAATACTCACGTTCATTCATTTCACATATTTCATATTTATGATATCCTCACAGTGACACAAAATGATTCGTACCAGGGGTTTTTATATTATTTACATTCCACGAACAATAGTTGATAATATAATAGGAAATTAAAAGAAAATAATTTCAATCTATAGGCCAGTTAGAGAAGGACAGGACTCCGCGCATTGCAAAATATTTGAAGTGGCATAACTGTTGACATAACTGTTTTAAAAATTCTCTAGTTTTCTTCGCAAAATTAAAAAACCAATAAAGAATAATGAATTTAATTTTTTGTCAATGAACGGTTAATTTTAAAGCCATAAAGTTAAAGAGGTAAAAGTTAAAATAAATCGGGCTATCTGATACATATTTTTATATATCCAAATTTTTAGGTAAAAAAATAATTTCTTATTCTTATTTCAACCCCTCCAATAGTCAGAAATTTTCGAAAAATTGATCAATTGCACGTGCATTAGTAGAAAATATGTGCAAAATTTGATTACCTATTATATCGTTTTTGTTTTCAAATTACAACAACGTTTTTTGGAAAATTTAAGGGGCTGTATCTCCTCAGGGGTGAACGTTTTACTAAGGTCATTTTTATGTAGAACGTGTTATTTTTAGCTGCAGATTCATCGGTACCATTTGTGCTAATTATTTTAAAAACATCCTGTATATATATAAGGCTGCCTTAGATTTTGCTGTAACTTTTAAAACATTTTGCATCCATTTAGAAACCAACAGAATATCACCAAATTTCTGTGATTATTATTCAGTTAATATTTTTTTCGCAACCATTAAAATTCGATATATTTCCCTAACTTCTAGAGGTACGAGGTCGTGGACTCGTATTAGCGGTATTACATATGGGTAGCATTTCTCAGATTTGGTTTTGTTAACCCTGAGTTCAAAGTATATATCTGTTTCTTCCGTGTATAATAGCCATTATAATTGTGGTTTATTTTTTGCATTAGAGATTAAGACTGCTAATAAAAATATGTCCAATATCAAGGACATTACTCTCTTTAAAAATACTGTCGCTGGGACAAGTTTATTTTTCATAAGAAATTATTATAACAAAATGTCGAGGTAAATAGCTAATCATACAAATTGTCCGTAATAAAAGGTACCTAACAAATTTGTTACGACCATGAAAATTATGAATCATAATCTACAATTTGATATTTTTATTATCGCTTGACTCAAGTAATGATTGGACAATTGGCACAGTAACGTTAAATATCAGAATAAGTTCCTCATAAAAACTCTCATAGGTTCATAATTAAGCAAGATTAACATAACCTCTCTAATTAAACCTCAATTAATATTAATTATTTGTAAAACCAAGAAATAAAACGATAAATATTATACGCAAATTAAGGTCTCCATATATATTATAGGAATGGAATTGTGTCACTGTATTGTTTACTTTCCGCAGCATCAGGTATACCTGAAAATAGCAAGAAATTAGTTTTTTTGTCAACATTAATTCCAAAAATTGATATGTTCTATTTTAATTCTTTTATTTAACAGTGAATGATTATAGTAAATAACAAAATTCTCGATTGACATTGTGATAGAAACAAGTTGTGATCTTAATTATAGTGCAGATTGATGTACAATATGTACAATATATATGTACAATATATGTACCTACCATGATGTAAAAAAAAATATTTTTTCAGTTTTTACGAATAACAGGTTTATTAATATAAAATATGTTTTTAACATGTTCTTTTAAAATTTTTTACAGCAAAATTTTAATCTAAAGACGTACACATTTTGAGGACTGAAAATGCTTTCCTAACCTTTCAGCATGGCAGGAAAACTCGGCCGACGGCGCTTTAAAATAACAACCTATAAGTATATTGGATTTTTCAGAACAATAAATAATTATTTGCTTCTCGGCGAACAGATACAATCCATTTCTTTT
The DNA here is from genome assembly GCA_964058915.1 of Tetropium fuscum. NCBI lineage: Eukaryota > Metazoa > Arthropoda > Insecta > Coleoptera > Cerambycidae > Tetropium > Tetropium fuscum. The sequence goes on from CAXKVY010018483.1 coordinate 150,120, forward strand.
TTCTTTCCGCTTCATACGCACGATTTGGAAAGCAGAAAAATGTCAATTCCGGGTTCTTATTCTCATGATTTTTGCATACCGGTACACAAGAAGTACGTCCAAAGTTGCCTTTTCTACATTTACTCATGATTTACCGTATACCTATTTCATAACAATTTTTTCGATATGAGGGTAAATTTCGGGAAATGGGAGGGAAATGTTAAAGCGGATATGACATCATAACCCATCAATTATCATGCACAGTACCTACCTACTAAATTAATTCAGCTACTACCTGATAGATGGCGTTTACAGCCTGAACCTCCATGGAGTGTGTGTGTGTTGTGTTGCCTACCTTATTAAAAAAGTCCTAGCATCGAACCAGCGATCCTTGGTTTTATAAACCGCATACGAGATGTTTACACACCAGTCGAGTACTGGAGAGCGGGACTTGAACTGCTGCACCATCATATGACTGCTATATGGTTTGTTAAATCTCGTATATTTGGTGCCATAGCGACGGTTAGCGCGCACACGATGCAAGTGCAATTACTATGGGCCCAGGGCCCGTGTGGCAGTTAAAATATTAGGTTGTAGGTGGAATATTGTCATTACTTATTTACATATATATATATATATATATATATATATATATATATATATATATATATATATATATATATATATATATATATATATATATATATATATATATATATATATATATATATATATATATATATATATATATATATATATATATATATATATATATATATATATATATATATATATATATATATATATATATATATATATATATATATATATATATATATATATATATATATATATATATATATATATATATATATATATATATATATATATATATATATATATATATATATATATATATATATATATATATATATATATATATATATATATATATATATATAATATTACGAAACGGGTAATAAATATTTGTTTTCTGAACCACGTGACTACCAGTAATTGGTAATCACTTAACTAAATATAATTATCAACATACATACGTAATATATATATTATAAAATAGTACAAACATTTTTTTTAATTATATTTGCTATACGCTCCAGTTTTGAGTACTAGTTTTGCAGACTCGCTTATTTTTTTACTTATACTAAGTAATTTATCGAAATAAGCAACACGGGATCGTTTGTTTAGCAACTGACCGCGCCACTGCCACTCGAGGCGCCATCGCCAGCCAAGTCAATGGTCTATGGTCTGTGACTAGTTTAAATTTTCTTCCAAAAACGTATGGGTGGAAGTACTGTACTGCCCATACAATGGCTAGACGCTCCCGTTCTATTGTAGAATATTTTGTTTCAGCGTTACATAATGTTTTAGATGCGTATGCAATTGATAGGTCTTTACCTATGGGCCCCTGTGATAACACAGCTTCTATTGCAAAGGCGCTTGCATCAGCGGTTAATAGCAAGGTGTCGTCGAAGTTCGGGTAAATTAAAATTGGGGTAGAAGTTAATGCTAGTTTAAGTTCTTCAAACGAATTTCTACATTCTGAATAAAAATTAAAACTTCTTCAAAAAATCCTTTTGAAGAAGTTTTGTGAGTGGTTTAGAAATTTTCGCAAAATTCGAAATGAATCGCCTATAGTAACTAGCGAGTCCTAAGAATGATTTAATAACTTTTTGGTTCTTTAGTTCTGGAAAATTTCGGACATATTCGATTTTTTGACACATTAGATTTTTTTATTTTCAATTAAAGACTCTGGAAGTAGACTCTCGCTGGCGACTAAAACTCGAGGAATTTGATTACGAGATCATATACAAACCAGGTTAAACAAATAAAACGGCAGATGCTCTATCTCGTATTAAAATTAACACCATTAAAGAATGTGTCGCATTTCATAATAATCTTTCAAATGCAGATGATAACCCTGGCACAGACGGATAACACAGACAATGAAGTAACAGCTAACCGATTAAATCCAGAATTTGAAATCTTGCAGAACTTGTATCAACCATGCAAAACTTCGATGGAAAACACATGTGAAGAAGAAACGTGAGCAATTAAACCTCAAATTCAGACCAATGTATTGGCTCCTTGGACGTCACTATGAGTTTACAACACAACAAACTGCTTATCTCCAAGCAAATTCTGCCTATATGGACTTATGGCATCCAACTCTGGGGATGCACTAAGAAATCCATCATTAAATTATTTTAAACATTCCAGAATAAATAACCTCGAAGCATTGTTAAAGCGCCGTGGTACATTCGCAATGAAGACATCCATCGTGACCTGAATATGCTTATGGTTGAAGATCAGATTAAGAGGTTTGCAGGCAAACATCAGAAGAAGCTAGAAAATCACGAAAACGTCGAAGTGATATCACTGCTCGACAACAACGGACTTGTTCGACGGCTAAAGAGACTAAAACCGTTCGAATTGGTGTAGTGACAGTGAATGTGCCTAATTCTAAGCATAATATGTCTATCACATGAACCAAGTGATTAGTGTTATGTGGAGTGTGTCACTGGATACTCATCTACTGAATAGCTAAGTCTAGTTATTAAGAAAAAATTGTTAGATATATTTAATCTAGTTACAATGTCAAAGTCCATGGGGCGTTTTTCTAAAAAATATCGAACATATCGAGGTCTATCATTGATTATTCGAAAATCGTATTCTTAAATAACCAATTATTTGATAAAGGCCATAAGCATGTAATCACATTGTTCCAATAAAATAATTTGCAAGATTTTCATTATAAAGTCATCGAAGATATTATCGAGGAAGATTTCACAAATAACAAAATTAACATAATATCAAGCAAAACGGTAAAGAAGCGAAATTACTAGTTAGTTCCATTACCTTTTGACCCAAGTGACGCAATATTCAATTATTCGTAACAAAGTTCAAAGATCAAAATGAAATAACGGAATCGGAAATATTCTACATACATCGAAAACAACTTAAATTTACCCGTTTTAGAAATAATGTCATTCATTTTCGCTGAAAAAGATATAAAATTAGTGATATGCCAAGATATTCTAAAAAAAACCTCATCAAGTTTTTCATGAATCAGTTTCATACCGGTAAAAATAACTTCCACTGAGGAAAAAATGAGACTATTCGCCGAATAAAAAAATAAATATAGTTAGACAGGATTAACAAAAGACGTGAAACTTGTGAGAAAACAAAAAAGTACCGCAGTAATTTAGATAACCCTCTAGTCATAACAGAAATACCTAGAACACTTTTTGAAAGAGTAAACATTGACGTTCTAGAAATTCCAACGAAGAATTACATATTAACAATTCGAACGAAATAACTAAATTCACTCAAGCGTACGCATTACAAGATAAAACCACCAAATCCGTAGTTAATACAGTGTTTTCTACATTTTCAATAATGTGGATTTACCCCCTTGCGGATCCATTGTGACTACGGACGTGAATTCGTTAATAGACTACTTAAAGGTCTTTGTACCCTATATAATATTAAACTCAGAATTTCTAGTGTTAGCCATCCTCAACCGGACGGCTCAGTGGAAAGATTTCACGCAACCTTGCTTGAAATGGTAAGAGCCAATAAAACAGATAACCCTAATGAAAATCCTGACTGACTGTCATACCTTATGCTGTCATATGCTACAACAATTATCTAAATGAATCGCACGGTTTTACCCCGTACGAACTAATTTTTGTTCATACATCAAGCCATCCTCATGAAACCCTTTACAATCAAGAAGAGTTAATATCTAAATATATTAGAGATTTAAATAACAGAATCTCAGACTATCACTATAAAATTGCGCGGAAAAGAACAAACCTCCAGAAAGAAAAGGCAAAAGCTAGATAAGTTAAACACGTTCCTGATAACCAACTTAAATATAAATTGGGCGACAAAGTGTATGTCAAGGAATCGCAGATTAAAGACAAACTACAAAATAACTTCAATGGTCCGTTTGAAATCAAAGATATTTTCAGAAACTCTGCTAGATTATTTAATCTTCAAACAAAGCAAACATCTAAAATGAACTTCGACAGAATGAAACCGTATTTTGAAAATAAAGAAATTAATTTTCAGGTTTCTACACCTCTTCAAGGCAGTATTTGGAAAGCCATCACTGCTAATCTAGACTCCTCCGATGGAGAATACTATACCAACTGTATAAACAGATTATTAACTGATGAACACCAAATCGAAAATTTATTGAAAAATCAAATTTCGGTTACAACTTCTGTTATTAAAAGCTTCAACTCTACTATACAAAAATTGAAAATCGACGAAGAAACGTTTAATAATGATATAAAAAAAATTGAGAAGTCAATTTACGACATATCTGATACTTTAGAATATGTAACAGCCGAATTGAGAGTACTTGAAAAGCTAATCTCTGATGGAAGGCTATATGCTTCTAGAAAATAATCTAGACCATATTTTAAATTCAATTACATTCGCTCGTTTAAAAATAATACATAGCCCCATTATCACACCACATGACCTATATCCCATTCCTATGTTGGATAACGTACTGGAACTTCATCATATTCTATCAACATCACAAAAGTACATAACAAGAGATGATGATTCTCTATCATTTGTACCACTTACAAATCTCGAACAATGTAAAAGTGTCAACCCCAGTGTAAAAATATGTTCTGATATATTTTCATATCTAATAGACAGTGACGCAATATGCGAGGCCCAAATACTCAGACATTACAAACGGTGCCCCGAACATGTCAACTCAACTTGCTGTTCGCGAAAGACTATAATTTACAAAAGCTATCGAAAAACTTAGGGCTTATTTCAGTTTCAGATCCATTACCAGTTACAATAAAATGTTACCAAAGAAACCCAATTACTAAAATTATAAATACCAATTCATTAGCACTACCTTTATTTGCCTGTCCTTTCATGAAACTTTGACTTCTTGCGTTATAGTTACTCATTTTATTATCGTGTTTACATTTTATCATCTACAACTTTTACTGGAAGCGTTTTGCGCTAAAAAGGACAACAAATGAGTTAAAGCCCAAAAACTGGAAAAAGAGATGAATCTTGATGGTTATTTCCCCCTCCTCAAGCGATCTCAAGCGTGGGGATGACGTAAACTTGGAATCGTTACCTAGTAACCATATCGAACAACATATCAAGAAAACAGACTTGCCGGACCTATTGCGCGAGGGAATTCTCCTGACGGCTAAGTAATATGTATTTAATTTTATACGCAATGTCAAAAATGACGTTATATAGAAATATAACTGAAGCTGTAAACGAAAAAACATTCTGTTCTGTACTGTTCTAATTTCTGTAAGTAAATATTGTACATGCTGCACATTTAATTTAAACATCTATAAATACATTTAAAATACATATTTCCTTCAATTAAATCTAATTTTATACTGAATTCTAGAAAACCCATTCTAAATTAACGTGATGTTAAAAATGTCTATTTTGACAATTATGTACCTACTGTTCGAGAACGGTAAAGGAATTGTTAGCTTTTGCCACCAGTAAGCGCGTATATGGTGGGTATATGGTAGATATGTGAACAAAAAAACTCGATCCTGCAAAAAAGTAATTTACTTTTGTCACTGGTGCTAAAAGTAAATGAGGTGCAAAAATAGAAATCAATTAAGAAATTTTAAATCAAATATATTTTCTTACTTAATTAAATGTACTGTTAGAGAAAATACAATTAGAATAAACAATTCCGTAGCCAATGTCATTAGTAGCTGTAGTAGTCATTATTTCTCGGAAGCTTGTAGTTGTAAGGAGCAATGTTATCGAAAAATTTTTGTACACAATTTGGCAGACCAACTGTTTTTAACAGAAAATTTTGTAAATGGATACTCGGAGAATAAAGAGGAACAATAAACAACGGCTAAAGTCTTTCAACATGAAATAGGTGCCAATGCATAGCATAAATATACATGAGAGTCCGAGTCAAATAGTTTTCTTGTCCATATAGTGGAGCGGATATAAGTTTTCAAACGGAAGTGACTTTTTTGAAAAAAATTTTTGTCCAACTTGTTAATAATGTTCCCCCCTACCCCCTGGTAACTTTTTCCGGTAATTGTTGTCCGCCAGGGGGCGCGCGCGGCTCTTCAAATATTGTAAAAACAGGTTTCTTTTATATTACGCGTAATCGAGGAGACGGATAGAAAAATGTTTTAAACAAGAAAAATAGGTCTCCTCGATACGCGTAATCTGGTTTTGGACCAGTCAAAGTCGGTCCATTAGAACCGGAGATACAGCGGTTGTAAGGTTTTTGTTTTTAAGGGGGGACAAGAAAAAGGGAGTGAGCAATGGGGGTGTTGCGGGAAAGGGGGTTGTATTGGGAAGCTAATTTTTTTTCCTCTTGTAGGTAATGGTTATCGGAAGCTCAGGCCGAAATTTTTTTGAGATTTCTCAATTATGGAAGGGTTGGGAGGGGAGAGGGTGGAAAAGTGTTAAACGGGTGTATCTTCGGCCCTGATGAACAGATTTAAAAAAATAAAAATGGACTTTTTTTGTTTTTTATAAGGAATCGAGGACAGCTTTTAAAAAAAATAAGGCGTGGGGGGTGAAAATAAAAACGTTATTTTTTTGTTTATTTTTTTGTTATGGGAAGGAGGGCCCCTCCCCCTCCTATCATATTGAAAAAGTTGGGCAATTGTGTAAACTTTACTGAAAAAAAAAATTCGAAGGAGACCTATTTTTCTTGTTTAAAACATTTTTCTATCCGTCTCCTCTATTACGCGTAATCTAAAAAAAATCTGTTTTTACAATCTTTGAAGGGCTGCGCGCGCCCCCTGATGGACAACAATTACCGGAAAAAGTTACCAGGGGGTAGGGGGGAACTTTATGAACAAAATGGAAAAAAAAAATTTCAAAAAAGTCACTTCCGTTTGGCCCCCTTTTTTTTCGTAGATCCGCTCCACTAATAGGCCTGTCGATTGGTACTTGTCACAAGGCATTAATAAAGCAACTACACATGCACCCTTACAAGGTTTCTATGGTTCAACAATTACACCCACCTGACTTTAATCAACGGCTACAATATTGTCAATAGTTCAATGAACAATTAAACAATAATGATTTATTAGACCTGACATTTTCTCTGATCAGGCATGGGTACATTTATCGGGCTATGTTACTAATCAAAACCTGGGCTACCGAAAACCCACATAACTTTGTTGAAACGTCTTTACATCATCAGAAGGTTGGTATATGGGTAGCAATTTCAAATCGAATAATAATAGGAGCATTTTTCCGGGACATAATAAATGGAAAACGCTACGGTGCACTTTTACAAGAAGCCCTGAAAACGATAGACGGCAATGAACTTAAACTTGACTCTTTCCAGCAAGAGTCCCAGTATATATTTTTTATATCACACCATCTCAAGAAACGATTGTACGAAAATTCGTACTGCTGCTTTGACTTACTAAGCAAAATAACTCCAAAGTAGCTTTATTAGTAGCTTCTTCGTTTTTCGCCGGGACAAATTCACTTTCTTAGTCACGTGATTTGAAGTTACTTGTCAATAAACGATTGAACTCTCATTAGGTACCTTCTGACCAAATAAACTTCCTTTCTCGCAAAATAAAATGTCACTTTTAGCACTTAAATCATAAATAACTATTATATAATAAAGTAGGTACTTTTGCCATGAACCATTTTTAATTTTTTTTGGTGGGAAATTCAAGGACTTACCCTGCTTTACCTTACATAAGATACGGGGTTTACCTATTACCAATGCTATTCGTTGTTATTATTTAACCTGGCTCCCAAGGGATTTGTTAGCGAATCTGGTCATTTTTTTAAAAAATATTTTCTGCTGTACTTCCTACTTATTAAAATATATGTTAAATGGCCAGTCAAATTTAAAAGTACTAACAGATGTTATTATAATTTATTCTTATTAGATCGGAACTACTTCTACATGATCGATATGTAGTGTCAATTTTGAAATGTTGATATTTTACTGAGCATTCATTATTATATTAATGGATTACCAAGAATAATTTATAATTTGAAATCTTGATAGACCAAGCGAGTGACAGCGAACCCAAAATAAATATAATACGAAGTTTTTTTTTTGAGATATACGCATACTTGCAGTTTGTAATCGAAATAAATTATAATTTAAAAAGCAAAAAAGGCAACTCGCTCAAGACGTAAAAAACAGCTTTAGTGCAATTTCGAAAAAATGAAAAAGGAGAAGCTGGCAGTCGCTATGTATAAAAACAGCGCTTCTGAAAATAAGTATTTTTCCATAAACAAGAAAAATAAAAAAATCCTATCAAATCCCACAACAAAAACCTTCTCATCATTATCAGAAACTAATCATCCTAAAAAATATATATTTAGACCTCGATTAGCAGTAGATTCAAAGCCAATCTGTAACCAACTTGTCTAAGGTGATGAGATTAATTTGTCTAAGCTGATGTGGATATGTGAGGATTTCAGAATCACAAACCCTAGAAACTCGACCACTACACAATATACTTGAATTTTCTGCACTAAGGTGGTGGAATTTAATATCTTTATTCAAAAGCAGGAATACGAACGAGAATATTCCCTGAAAAAAATACATATCTTGCAGAACTCTGATGTATGGCTTAAGGCTTGGCTTCTATCTTATGATAATAAAGACACCCAATTGCATAATTTTTTGGTGGCGACATAGATACTTCAGATGTCAAAAGTTCGGGTATCACAAAGGAATCGTATGACCATGTCCCTAAAATCCCAGAACAATCACAAATTACAATATTATAATAGCTATTTATGTAACCAGTTGGGAAAAGTACTATTTTGTGTAACGAGAAGATTTCTGCGGAACGAGAGCTAGCGAGCAAAAGTATTCGAGTTACACAAAATAGTGTTTCCCAACGTGTTTCATGCAAGATTTTTTCTACTTTTCACCAATTTTATATTTTATGAGAAGAAAACAATGAATTTTATACGTTTAAAAAAAATCCAGTAGGTTGTAACGGTGTGACAGCTCGTCACTTTAATAGCTTGTCAGGTCTAAATAACCTACTATGTAACACTTTAACGCAACCGTAACACTTTACTTTTCGTAACTTGTTGTGAAAAGTAAGACGTTTCCTAAAGTCAACGGGTTTTGAAAAGTCTCACTTTACATGACAAAATTAGACAAAATTATATTATGCAATGAACATTCAATAATAACTATTGAGACACGAGTGTGAGAATCGTTATGAATACGAGTATCTTAATAGGCATTATATGTGAGTTGCAGATGCTGTTTTTTCTGAGACTCGTCTAATTTTAAAAATATATTGGATATATTACTCTTTTAGCCTAACATATATTTTCAATTACACATTTACCGCCACATATTTTCAACGATTTATCTTTGCAAAAAGGACAAATTTTAGGAATTTACAGAGTAAATATAATATGCAAAAATTGATAAATTTCAGATTTGTCATGCTCACGGCAAGATTTGATATTGACAAAATAATTCTATGATTCTGCAGTTCTATTTGATATAAACTTCTATCTTAACGAATCTGTACATAAAAGTATCATGAAAGTAAAGGTAGTAAAATTATCACAAATAGATCAGTTGTTGTAACGGGTAGAACATCGCAGCTATATTATGATACGAGTGTAGTTTCCACTATTGAAAATTTCACGAACCACAGTGGAGTATTGAAGTCCCAAAAGTACAAAAATGGTTTTATGAACACATTTCATACTATATGTACCTGCTTACTCTATGATAGTAATAAATTGCAAAAAAATATCACTGATCAGGTGTCGTTATCAATTCAGCGTTATTTTCTTAACGACAAATTTTTTACAAATAATTCGGAGGTCAACTTCATGGATGTATGTATTTAAATACTGATTACGAAAAAAATATGTTTGGTATAATTCCTTAACCCTGTGCACTATACTCTGCAGCTCTGTAGTCCATGCTCTATACTGCGTACTCTGTACACTATATTATTATACTAATATACTAGTAAAAATATTTAATGCCCTAACTCCTGTTGAAAATAACAGATTAGTAATTTTCAAATAACCACCCTATCTTGAGATACATTACATGAGAAATGACGCCCTTAGGCGTTATGAATATCTATAATGTCCTTGGGCATTATAAATTTATAATCATGTAAATAAATCAATTATAAAAAGAATTACAAATAACCTTTATTACCGTCAATAAAAATTAAATGCGTCGCTATGAAATGCGTTTACAAACAATTTTTACTCTGTTTTAAATCAAATGGTTCTGAACATACCTAGTAGATGTGAAATTAACGTTGAAGACACCACGGGTATTATTAACAACGTGTATTTCATGTTGTTGAATAGAAAAATCAAACTAGATTTTTTTCTACTGGTCAATAAGTCAGGTAAGCAATTGCGAATTGTTAGTCGGCCATTTTGAAAAAAGGCGCCATTTTTAGTTAAGTAAATATAAAAAATGGCCTTGCCCTCCGGGTGAAAAATCTTATAATGACTTAAAATATGTGTGTGCCAAATTTCATGCTTTTAGACAAATTTGCCGAATGGTTGGATTAACCGCGGCAGGTATAGGTCGATGGATCCCGGGTTCAAACTCCGCCTATACCTCACATTTTATTTATTTTTTACATTTAATATTATTCACAGAGAGATGAGTAAAACAGTTTTATATCACTATATTTATAACATATCTGACTGCAATTCCGACTACTAAGTTATATTTAAACAATATATTTCAGAATGAGATACTATTGTTTGAAAAAGACTTAATAGTCGAAAGTGCAGTCACAAGTGTGTATACATATAGTGGTATAAAAATTAGTATTTTAGTTTTAGTGTATTAGTATTTTACTCATATCTTCTATTCTGTGATTTTAACTACCACATAGTAGCGGCTTCCTCAATCAACGTTTATTATTATAATTATCTGCCCTGCTATCAGAAGAAACAACCAACAAATGCTGCATAGGTACTTTGTTTTATATATTAAATACCCGACTCTGCGAAGAGTAACCTATATAATGTTTCACACTTTATAATTTCACTAGTTTTTTTTGATTCCATCAAAAATTAACAAAATCATAATATCTGAAACGGCTCAGAGTTAACGTCACGGTTTTGTAAACAAGGCTCCGGGTTCGAACGCCGCATAATTTTTTAAATTTGCGAGATTACTCTTTTTTATAACCTCTTAATTTGTTGTAATAATTGTTGTAATAATTTATTTTATAAATTCGGTTTGAATATTTTCATAAAATTAATTTATGTACACTCGCGAACAGTTGAAAGTAAATGACTCATATATATTTTTTGTTATTGTAGAATCACCAAGCTTTTGACAGCAAATAGACTTTTAAATTTCTTGTCAATATGATAACGTTTTGTTGTCTAGATTATAATTTGGTATCAGAAAAAATATTCGAATAAAGTCATAACAGAGTGTAATTCTTATTTTTAAAATATAGCTAAAACATAAACAAACAAATTAAATCAACTAACACTTTATTTTGAAATTAATATTTATTAGGTGCTGCATATAATAGGGAACATGACTAAAATTTTAAATATCAAAATAATACTAAAAAACATTGCGTAACGTTGTATTAAAACATGTACTTCACAAAAAAATAAGATTTCTAATTCTGCGCGATCAGTAGGAAGTATCTAAACAGCGATAAAATTGAAGTGGCCTGAAAAGAGCTGTGACGTCACAACTACCAAAATTTGGTAGGCGTTGCACCGGAAAGCGGCCGAATGAACTATGAAATCAAGCGGTCGGGTGCTCGGATCTCCCGTAGCTGACCGAATCTCTCTCCTCGTTGTTTGTAAATTGTAGGCTGTGGCGTCACGACTTCAAACGTCATCAAACATCAAACCTGTTTGATCGGTCCGCTCGTGCGCGAACTTTAATAATTTATAATAGATTTATTATTGAGAATTAAGGCGTCATATTTTGTATATCTTATTTTTCACTATGGTCGAACATTTTTATGAAATAAAAGAAGTGGGAATGTTCTCTATTATTGAGTCCAACCGTCTTGGCATATAATGAGCCAACGTTCGACATTAATCTACATAAACTGCGTACCATGACAAGCTGTAGCAGCTGTATCAGTTATCATTTCTTCACCTTGAATAAAATTGCTTCTCCTTGCAACTCCTCTGCCATGATGGTATGCTAAATCCTCACCTTGCAACCATTATCTTTTGAATTTAAATATGCAACTTTAGGTAACTTGGAGAAGATTGACAATAGTACCTACTTAAAGACCACATGGAATTAATAGTTATTGGTGTATCAAGAACATAAAGTTGATTTTCTTCGGCAGAATCTGAAGTTTGCGGCCGAGGCAGAGCCTCGGCAAAGGCAAATGTCTCAACAAATTAAAAAATATATATAATTGTTTCGTACAAACTAGACAAAATTAGCAAGAAGACTACTCGACTGACAGATTTAATTCATTTCTAAGCTAACAATAAAAACAAATAAAAGCGTCACTAGATAGTTTATTGACAAGCTGTGCCATTTTTGTCAGCAAATAGCATAGTAGTTATAAAGTTTATAAAAGCCAGAAATTTGAACGAAGAAGTATTTTTGGTAATAGGTGAGCCATCTATATGTTGTATTTTAAACTACGTGCTGTCGACTTGAGCGCCATAAATTGTTGACAGTTGTTCCATTTTAACCTTCCGCTGATAGAATATGTTTCGCTTTAATAGAGCATTTACATGTCAATGTCAAAAATAAAATTATCTCATGTAATTTTTGCGTTTTATCTGCAAGTTTCGATTCGGGTCGAGCGAAACAAATTTTTAAAAAAGAAAAATTTTATTTCCGGAGACAAACTAACAGTTACAAGTTTGAGCAAAAAGTGATTTACAAAGGCATGGAAGCTTATTTATAACGTCGGTGTTATCTATCCCTGACTTTGCAGTCTGCACTATGCATTATATTATTATAAGAATAGCTTACTATGTGGGATCGTAACTCCTCCCATGTTAACTGAAAAATTATTCTCTGAGTGATTTTTCAACAAATTATATTTGAATTATTTTCATTTGAATTTGACTTAGTTTTTAAGAATTTTGAAATATATTTGCTGTAAATCAGGTATAGAATAACAAGCACTAAAATTAAGTACAACATTACAGTCCATATGGATGTTTTGGAAACATAAACAGGAATATTAAGTTTACTTATTTCATTTCTTTGATATTCCAAGTCTTTTTGAGTTTTGAGTAGTTGATGTGTATTAATTAAGTTAAGATTAAAAGTTTCTAAATTATAAGTAGGTAGTTTATTACTTGAATTTAAATTAATAGTAAGTTTAGGTAGATCTATAATTTTAAAATTTACCTTTGGATTTTTATAACTTCGTAAGATATGGTTTTCTATCTTAACAGTGCAAATTGTATCTAAATCGATTACATAACTTCCAAGGAGTGGAATATTATCTCTAATATTTTTGCATTGTTGTATAGCAACTAAAGGTTGAGGTGCAATTACAATAAATTTTTCGTTAATAATTTTTTGAATTTGATATTCGTCTAAGTTTACTGGTAATGGGTAGCAATTACTAATATTTTTTGAAAATGTTAATAGGTTAACTTCACAAGGTGAATTATTATTAATTTTTATAGGATTCACATATTTACACATAAACTCTTCTGTTGACATTTCCTTACATTTATCATTAGAAAGAACGAAATTATGTTCACTTATAGCTAGATAATTATTTTTTGGTAATATCATTTGAAAAGAATTTTTCTTTTCAATTGGAAATGGATATAGTTGATAATATTGATAAGTACTAGGTTCGACTAATGGTATCTGCAGTATAAAAATTATTTCGTTGTTTTTTGAATAACTTTTAATATTTATAATATTTTCAAAGGCAAGTATATTTTCTAATTTCGGTTCAAAAGGTAATTTTACATCATTTAGGTAAGTTTTCATAATTCTAAGTTCAGATAATGATTCATTTGGCTTTATAATTGAATTATGCAGAGTATTAAGTTTTGCAAAAGAAATGGCTATTTCTATTTTATCAAGTACAGTATAAATTGTTTGATATATGTTTGTCATCTGAAATAACAACATGTTTGTTTGAAAATATTTATAACTAATCTGTTGATGCAATTCCATATTTTTAAAGAAATCTTTAATTTCTAATACACGTGATTTTAAAATTGAGTGGTTCTGTGAAATATTATGAGCAAGTTCATTAAAATTGTTTATAGAAGAATTCAGCAAGGATACTTGATTTTCTAAAATAATTTTAGCGTTATTTTGATTTGTTTGAAGTTGCTTAATTTGCGTATCATATTTTTCTGCATCTTCCTGATCTAGATTTCCTGTTATACATTTAATAATAGATCCTAAGCCATTAATTATGCCTCTTGTCTGTCTATTTAATATGGGATTTAATTGGTTAAGCTGTGCTAAAATTTTTTGTTCTAAATTTTGAATAATATTATATGAGTTAAAATACTCTCTAGCATAACTATGATTATTTTCTAGTAATAATTTTAAGGTATTAAATTTATTTTGAATATTATTAAATTCATTAACGATAGGTTTTATATTAAATATTTGAACAAAAGACCAATTGTCGTTCGTAATGTGAGCTGTAGCTAGTCTTATTGGTAATAGTCCAGGGTTGTCGGTAATTTTGTGGTATGTAGGTTGGGTTATTCCTAGTTGGATGAACCTGCATCTGAAATAATATGAGATTTCTTAAGCTCTTTAAGATGTATTATCTCAGTTTTATTAGTTTTACTATTTTCTATTTTTGCTTTATTATATTCTTGATCTGCTGCAATCTCTTTATACAGAGACGTTAGTTTATCTTTATGGCTTCTAATATAGTCAGAGTAAAATGTCATAGGAATAAGGTCAAAAGGATCTCTGAGGTCAGTATGTCCAAACGTTAATTCGAAAGGAGTATATTTCGTTGCAGAATGTATTGTATTATTATAGGCAATTAGTGCGTAGGGCATTAATTGTATAGGGGTTTCTATCAATAAAAATTTGGCTTATTTTATTATTAATAATGTCTAATATTTCTTGATTTACATTGCCTGAATTGTTTATTATTGATTCTGTTTCATTTAAATTTAGTTGGATTCGAGAAAATGGGTCGGCATTAGTATTCTATTTGATTTGTTTTTTTTTTATTACAATTTCCTAATCGTAAGTTTTGTTTGAGCAGTTTATTATAATTATTATAATTATAAGTATTTTCGAATGGTAATTTATTATAAAAATTTATTTCATTTACGTCAATTAATTCTATGTTAAAAGGATTTGAAATTGTTAATTTGATATTTTTCTCACTCGTATTGATAATAGTCGTTATAGCAGAGTTATTTTTAATTTCTACTAATGATTCTGGTATTTCAGTATTTGCTGTCTTGCAATAATGTAATAATCCTATGCCATTGTTTTGGACAGTGGGCACTCTTATTATCTTTTGCGTTCTTGCAGGAATTGTTATCTGGTGTGCCTGGAATTTCTGAGTTGAAGCATTGTTTTGTCGTAACGTAGAAAGGATATGCAAAGTTGCTTGAGGTGTAATAAGTTTGAAGTTATATAGGTCAATGTTAGCGTTTATTTGTGATAGTAAATCTAGGCCAATTAACCCGTTGAATTTTTCTGAGAAATCAAAGAGATAAAACTTATGATTTCCTTGAGTTTAAAGCTGGGAAACAAAGGAATATTTATAATTTCGTTATGAAATGATGTAGCATGGGCAGTTGATACTTGAAAAAGTTCATGTTTAATAAAGTTTGGAAAATATTCATATGCCAGTTTAGGATTTATAAAGCTTCTGGTACTGCCTGTGTCAATTAGAAATTTAGCGTTTAATTCTGGGATAATTATGTATGGAAGTTCTGGTAAATAATTATTTAAATATATTATGTCGTATTCTCCGTACTCAGGGTATTGTGAAAATCCTGATTTCTTATATCATTGGGATTAAACGTTTCTTGTTGTTCTATATATCGATAAGTGTCGTATTCGTTAGAATTTAAAGGTGTATAATTTAATTCATTATCGTAATGAGTAACAGTAGTATAGTCATCATCTTGTAAACTTTGATTAGCAGTATAATCATTTGTTGGTGCGTTTTTTAAATTTTGATTATCAGTAGATTCATAATAATTAGAGTTGGTTTATTCAAATGGGTTCTCAAAACGTATTTGATCTATGACTTCTTGGTTAAATAATTCTTCATGAGTAAAATTAGGTTTTTGATTAGGATTATTTTGGAAATAATTTGGTCTATTAAATGGAACTGAATTTCGACTAGTTGTGCTCATAGGCGTTGGTTTATAAGTTGGTTGTATATTTCCGGGTTTAAAAACATTTTTTGGTTGGCCAAATACTTGACTATTTGTCGGATATTTTTGAGTATGATTAGGTTTTGATGTAATCGGTATTGGGGCTTGAGGAAAGTGTGGTGGAATGTTATTTGTAGAATTTGGTTGATTATTATATACTTGAGGCGGTTTATAGCTATTCTGTATATTCGTCTGTGGTAAAGTCTGAGGTCTATTATTTGTCATTGGTTTTTGATTTTGATTAAATTGATTATTATTATTCGAACTGCGAAATTTAAATTGTTGAAAGTTTTCTTCTTCTTGTACAAAACTCATAGCTTGCTCTAAAGAATTTGGTTTTTTAAGTCTGACTACTAATTGTGTGTTATACGGTAAATTATTTATATACGTTTTTAAAGTGAAATCATTATAATGTTCTATTTTCATTAATTTAATATTGTGCTCGTCGCTACTAGCATTTAATTTAGCAAATAAAAGGCTTCTAGTGTCTTGAAGTCTCATACTAAAGTTTAATAGATTTTCGTTTTTATTTATTTTTGTATTTAAGAGATCTTGTATTAAACAATCGATACTTCTTTGATCAGCGAATGTAGTTACTAAAATATTTTTAATTAATTGCCAGTTATTTATTTCTGATCGAGAACAGATTAGGTCTGCTGCTCGTCCTCTTAGTTTAGAAAATATAGTATCAAGTAAACAAATATTTATAGGTGCATCAGGGTTTGTTCTATTCTGAAATGCTCGTAATAAATTCTCAGATGAAGTTAAAAATCTCTGTAATAATTTGGGGTTACCATCGAAATTTGGAATATTATCAGCTTGGTATCTTAATAAAGAATAATTTATTTCTGCCATTTTTTGATTTGCTGTTGAATTATTTTCAGAACTATCTAGATTTAAATTGTCTAAACTATTTAAAAGTTCGTCCAGTTTAATATTAAAATTTTATAATACAATAACTACTATACGAAAATGTTTTTTAAATTCGGGTTAAATATAAAATGGGTACCTAATATGCAGTGATAAAAATAATAAATTTGTGTGCTTACAGTATTAACTTGAATAAAGATGTTTTCATTTTACAGATGTTTTCTAGCTTGGGCCAAACTTTTCTACACAAGAATTAGGGTTACTCGTGGTCTATGAAAAGTGAGTGCACGATCTTGGTTCTTCAAGGGCTTATGTAAACGAGTTACAAGTGCAAAGCCACACGATGTTTTCTTTGTTTCGGAAAGGGTGGATATAGCGATTATAGTCCGCAATTTCCGGTTAGAAATTTCTACGAAACTACAATTTCTCCACAGCCTAACACTGGTGTTTTCTGGGGTTTCTTTCGTGAGTGGAGTCTTCGTTCTTTGTTCTCTCTTGAGAGTCGTTTTCTTTCTTTGTTCTTTCTTGAACTGGGCTTCTTGCTTCTTAAATCTAACTTACATCTAGGGTGTTGTCGGTGAAGGGTTGGCTTCTTGCTTCTTAAATCTAACTTACATCTAGGGTGTTGTCGGTGAAGAGACTAGGCGATACTAGATATCCTGGGTTGATTCCCCTCCTCGTGACGTGATCTCGATGATCGGCTTTTCTTAATTACCTGGCCTGATTGCCCAGTAATTACAACGATTGTAATTGGTAATTAAGGTGTGACTTTTCCCTCACTGTCACTGTCGGTCTTCTCATTCAGCTACTCTGTGTTCACTGAACTGGAAATTTTCTTCTGGTGTAGGATCTTCGGTAATTTAAGAATTGAATTTCACAATAATCAGCGATTGATTAATTTATACCATCCGGACGACTGCGCCAGTTTCGATTCGGGTCGAGCGAAACAAATTTTTAAAAAAGAAAAATTTTATTTCCGGAGACAAACTAACAGTTACAAGTTTGAGCAAAAAGTGATTTACAAAGGCATGGAAGCTTATTTATACCGTCGGTGTTATCTATCCCTGACTCTGCAGTCTGCACTATGCATTATATTATTATAAGAATAGCTTACTATGTGGGATCGTAACTTGCATGTGTAGTTTTTCTTTGCTCATTCGAATTTATTAGTGATTTTATATGTGCCTATCTGGTATTTTTGTGCAGTTTTGTTAGTTTTATCAGTAGTTATGCCTTATGCAATGTTCATCTGTGGCTAACAAAAATAAGGAAACAATATGCCATAAGTTTGTGTGCACCCAACTGTGCTTTAATGAGGAAGAAATTGTTAATAGCAATAAGGTCCAGCAAAGAACCCAGCAAGTATACCAAGATCTGCTCAAAACATTTTACTGATGACTGCTGTACTGCTATTAGCATGGGTAGATATTATAATACCTATTATTAAGTTAATCCATGCTTTGATTAGGTAGATACTTATTTTATTTTTAGGAGAATGGAAAATTCTTAACAAATCAGAGATTCCAACGTTCTATTTACCTCAACGAAAAAATTATATTACTGTTAAGAATATTGAACCATAGGGTACATGAAACAAAAGTAAACTGGACAAAAAATCAAATCAATCACATCATCAAACGATGAGGAAATTGTCCAATATAAGCAAAACGGCATTGATTTGGTTAACAATCTGATATTCACATTGAAAATTAT
The DNA here is from genome assembly GCA_964058915.1 of Tetropium fuscum. Taxonomy (NCBI): domain Eukaryota; kingdom Metazoa; phylum Arthropoda; class Insecta; order Coleoptera; family Cerambycidae; genus Tetropium; species Tetropium fuscum. The sequence goes on from CAXKVY010018483.1 coordinate 169,038, forward strand.
AATCATAGAATTTACTGTGGTAGTGGACTTAGAAATTTTAGCAATTATTGTATGATAGCAGCAAAGTGTGATAGTAGCAAATTATTCTTTGTTTGCTTATTCTTTCTTTCTGCACAAAATTGTCCTTTAATAAAATAAATGTTTCCATCTTTTGTCACTCGTGTGTACTTAATGAATAGTTTAAGAGCTAATCTTATGACCCTTTCTTTTCTCTTTTTTGCCTGTCTTGCAAGAAACCGTTTACCTTTGGAGTTGCAATCTATAAATTTTAGATTTGCAAAAAAGTAGAGGTTTAAAACACGCATTTTCGGGAAATTCATTGGGCACGTCAACGTTAACAATTGCTGTAAAACTGTGTTAAACATGATTCTAAGCCCCTTTTCGATCCAAATCTAGTTTAGCGATTTGGAGAGAAAAGGGGCTTAGAACCATGTTTAACACAGTTTTACAGCAATTGTTAACTTTGACGTGCCCAATGAATTTTCTCGAAACTGCGTTAAATAAATTGTGAGGATGATTTTAAAAATACATAGTACCTACCGCCTTTCAAGTATTTTTTTGGTTCCTGTTGTCTTCGGTCAGGTCAGTTCAGTTCGGACAGCCAAGGTCAAACAATGCACATAAGCGCCTATACCTACGCCCGACGCTAGTGCCTCTACCGCACTTTATTAGTACTTAAGTTATTATAATTCCTCTATTCAGATCAACGTTTTGAAATACTTAAAACTTACTTTGAGTGGCCGTGGCTCTGTGGTTGCCAAGGTGGCGCAAATTTTGCATATAAAGTTTTAGAAGAAACGAGGCGCCTTCAAACCAAGGAATTAAGAATTTTATCAAAAAAGAGCGTGTAAGGCTGATGGACGTGAAATATGTTCCGCATGCTCATCCTATGCGGACACCTGAAGCAGTCGCTGCTGTGGCCGAAAGTGTGCGTCTTTACGCGTCAACATCAACTCGGCTCAGAAGTCAACAACTCATCATTAGCCGTAGCGCTTTGAGGGGTATCCTGCGCAAAACTCTTGGTATGTAGGCATACAAAGTCCTGCTTGTTCAGGAGTTGAAGTAAGTTGACCATCAACCGCGTTTTCGCTTCGCTGATTGGGCATTAGAAAAGTTGAACGATGATCCTGATTTTGCAAGAAAAATAAGAATAATCTTTTCGGATGAGGAGTATTTTCACGTTGGCGGTTATGTCAACAAGCAGAACAGTAGGATATGGGGCACGGAAAATCCACACGTCGCGTCGTCGTAAATTAGCAAGGATTTTGGAGTGATGGCGTCATTTAACCCTTTTTTCCAGAATGAGGCTGGTCGCGCCGTTACGCTCAATGGTGACTGTTATCGAGATATGATAAATGACTTTTTGTGACAGGAATTGGAAGATTTCGATCTCGATGAAGTCTGGTTTCAGCAGAACGGTGCAACTTGCCACAGCGCCGCGCTCACCATCAACCTTTTACCCACAAAGTTTAACAATTGTGTAATTAGCCGTTTTGTAGGTGTCAATTGGCCACCTCGGAGCTGTGATTTAACATCGGCTACTTTCTGTGGGGCGCATTGAAGAATAAAGTTTATGCACGAAATCCTCAAACAATTGACCACTTGAAACAAAACATTCAAGCTCAAATCGCTCAAATAGAGCAGCAAACTGTTAATAAAGTTCTCGAAAATTGGTGTTCCAAGATGGGCTACTGCCGAGCCAGCCGAGGTGACCACTTGAATGTAATAATTTTCCATACTTATAAAATAATAACTTCCTTAATAATAGTTACTTACTCCCGTCATAAGCAAAAACGCAGTATCTACAGAAAAATTTAAAAAAATGAAGTTATATGCTTACTAGGTTATTACATGTCCAAGAAAGCATGTCATGTAATGGTAATAAACTTGGTAATACATGTCCAAAAATTCTGCTGTTAAAACACAGCATATTATACCTAAATTAATCGAATTAAACCATGATTTTATATCACAGTATCTGCAATATATCAAGCTTTTTGAAGTTAGAATACAGTATCTACGTATAATAATCTAGAACGCAGTACAGATACTGCGTTCTCGCCTAGAATGTTTATACTATATTTTAACTTAAAATACCGTCATCTAGTATACAGATACTGTATTTAACTATGGTAAAAATAATTTTTCCTAAATATGAGATTTTGTTAATAATATCCATTTGCTATTTATTTACCTACTTTTAAATCAGTAGCAATCCTCTGTGCAGCTTTACTGTGTAGTTTTAAGTTGAAAAAATGTATTCATGTGTAGAATAATAAGTGTCTCTGGGGTGTAACCAAGATGCTATGAGGAACGATTTGATATGACTGTGAAACTTCTAAGTTTAGATAAGGTTTTTGGTAAAATAAATTGCTATAATAAATTTGGTATAATATAATATAATTATGTAATATAAAATTTGGTATAATAATTTGGTATAATAAATCTATAAAAAAGCTGAGAACCCTTTTAGTCAGAGATCATAAATGTTACATTAAATATACCTACCCTAATTTATTTTTTGATTATATAATTGTGCTAGTTTTCCTTACAAGTTTAAATGCAAGTTTACATACACTCTGAATTATCAGTGCATTTTATGCGTCTTTACTGCAATTTAGGGACGTAGAAAATGTATTCATATGGATGGATAACTGCTCTGCACAAAAACTGGTGCTTAATCTCAATCCTTATTCATATTGTCAATTCTGAACAAATATCTGCCAAACCAATTAATATTTTTTATTTCGAACCAGGCCACACATTTGTCGGTAGACAGTTTCCCCCACCAGGCGCGGAATTGCCGTTGAGGAAAAAAGGGAAAACTTATAAATTCGATGATTTTGCTAGTTGGAGCCGCAAATAATGGGAAAATTTCTGTAAGAATCATGAAATACTCAGATTTATACGTGTGGAAATATCACCAAGCGTAAAAATTAAGTAAAACTTGAAGAAGTAACAATGATGATAAATCATACATCAAAGATATTGTGTATATGAATATATTATAATATGTTCCTATACAACCAAATATAAAACCTCATTTGTGTGAACTAGATTTTCTGAAAAAAATTAACTTTTCACAGAAACCAATTAATTGGAATTGAACAAATTGTTAAGTCTCGCTTATTAAGAAACACTATTTCCTAAAAACGTTTTTTGAAGTTTTGGGAAGATTTTCCCGTGATCTAAATTGATTTTGTATAGTTAGTTTTTCTATTATATTGTACTATGTATATTCTTCTAATTGGTTTTTATTTCTTGTTTTTCTTATTCTTGTTTCCTATATTTTATACATAATTAATAGAATAAAAATAAATATTATATATTAATAATGGTGTATTCTCCATTTTTCTCCAAGAAAAACATTTTTTTGACATAATAGATACTATTGTTTGATAAAAAGTATCCTTTTTATATCACAAGCAAAGCAGTATAATCATAAATTGCTGGATACTGCGTTGTAACTTCAGATTTGCTTCTTCTTGAAACTATTTTAAAGTATCTGAAAAAATTGTATGAAAAACTATATATACTTTTCAGTTCTCATCGTTTTCATCGTCATCGTTTTCAGTTCTCCTGAAAAAATTGTAATTAGGCCCATTTACTTATGACGGCAGTACAGTCATGGTCAAAAATAACAATGACATTAGCAATTTCTCATTATTAATTAACAAAATATTTACTGGTGTAGATGCATAAATCACTTGTGGTTACATAGCTGAATTATTTAAAACAGCAAAAACGATATTAAACCTCTTAACAGGAACAGAATTATCTCTGTTAGCTGATATACAGCTTAATATGTGCAGCCACTGATATGTTGCTATGGTCAATGGATTGATTCTTACTAACCTTATTAAAAAAAATATTTCCGTGTTGAATTAGTGAAGTCATTATAATACGCATTAATATAATCAATATTGCATCTTCAGCCTCAAGACATTTTTACTACAAATTAGTTATGGATATGGATACATTATTAGCATATATTGTACAGATGTTATATAACTATACGTAATTTCAACAAATATTTAAAAAATTATTTTGGGTTTGTTGATTTGAAAGTGTCCAATCCAATCCCAGAAATGCTCCGGTCAAAATGGTATTACTAGAATTTTTGTGCTGCATTGTTGACAGCATAAACTTTTATTTCGTGGGGACGATATGAAAGTATATAAGTAACATCATATCGCCATTGAATTATAAAATCATTTCGGTTGCCACTACACCTCCTGATGAAAGCGGTGAGTGAACTTCGATAAAATATTTATCTTAATTAATCACGCTAATGTCATGTTACTTAAAAATATTTTAATTAAAATTATTTTGCTCTCATTAGATACCTACTACTTCGAAATATTAATGTAGTTAATGAAAATTTAGTGCGTCCTACATTTATTTGCGCCGGTTTTCGTAATAGATAATATTAACAATTACTTACTATATTAACAATTTTTATTTTAACATCGTAACAGTCAGTAGTATAATTATAATATATATAGTGATTTTAAGGGTTATTTTAGTTTTTAGTGTCAAGTATATCTAGATTGTGACATTTTATTATTTAATAGGTAGATAAGCAATTAGAACTGACGGTAGTTTCTGAAACTAGATTACCATGAAATAATAACTGTCATAAATAACTAATTTATGACAGCCTTTTAGCCTTTAAATATGTCATAAATATACTAAACTGCACTCGAGTAAATTAATAAAATATGAAAGTGAAGATCAACTATACCTAAATAACATTACTAATACTCGAAATCAATGGTTGCTATTTATTTATAGCCTATTTAAATATCATATCCGCTTTCAATTATTATTGGCACTTACATACAATTAATGGTTTAAAATTTGTAATGGATGCTAATTTCTAACTTAGAAGCTAAAGCTATATTCTCAGAGTACCTACCTATATATATGTAATACTATGTTTCGTTATTTAAATAACCCCATTTATAAAAACTTCATATCAAAAATATTACTGGATTCGGAGAACAAGTAAAAGGTTATCATCTTGTTGAAGGGATCTCATATTATCAGACTTGCTGTGATATTATACCTCTACCTTTTGCTCGGTGCTGTGGGAAGCTTTCCCGGTACTAGCAGCGCATTTGGCTAGATTAATCACAATTTCCTTATTTTATTTGTCTATTTATGTAGGTAGTACAATAATAAAGTAAATATATTTTATATTTTCACTTGTAGTATCCCAGTACTTGAATCATATCCGGAAGTTCTCAATAGCTAAAAATATTCATTGACGAGGACACATTCCGCGAAAATAATGCAAATAAGAGGAAGGTTTGGCAAGAAATTTTAACACCAAAATTATAACACTCCCAAATATAACTGTAGGCAAAGTTAGTGCACTTAATAACTTCGTCCGGGTATCCGCGAAGAAGACAACTTTTCTGATTATTTTTCGTTACCACGGTAGTCACACTAATCATCACGGTAATCATCAGAGGTGTGAAATAAATTATGCTATTGATTATTAAGTATACTTATTATATCCACATCATATATTATTCCTACAGGAGATATTGACATTACTCTAAATTGGTGGATTAAGATATCTATATCACCATCTTATTAATGTACCAAACTGTACCACTGTAAAACTATTAATACCAAACTGTAGTCCATTCTGAAAATTAAGTATAACATATTATTGTATTTAGTCTCACACAGGTTTTGAAAAATTTAAATAAAAAAGCCGTATTTAAAAATAAATGAGGGTGGACCTAAAAAGACAAAACGTTACAATGTAAATTTTATTGCGGTAGGTCATAGGGAACTTTACATTTACAACCAAAGCTTTTAAGAATTTTTGTTGTTGTCTTTTATATTAACAACGATAGTCGTAAAAAGGAAAATGAGCTTTTTCATATTTTGACGATTATCTCCGGAAGTCGCCGAAATATCTTGGACTCTTATGGACCATTTTATGACCAATCAAAATAGTAAACGAGATGCGGTTTACGGGATCTCTGTATACGCAAATTAAATCCGGGCCACCCTGTATATACATACATACATACATACATACATATATATATATATATATATATATATATATATATATATATATATATATATATATATATATATATATATATATATATATATATATATATATATATATATATATATATATATATATATATATATATATATATATATATATATATATATATATATATTATATATAATTATATAATACTCTAAACTCGAGATGTTGATGCATAAGAATGACATAATTTGCATAACATTTTATAAGAAATATACTTCATGGAGATAAAATGCCCATACATTTCCATTCAAAAATACCTCACGTTAAGCTAACCTAAAGAGGGTCAGATAATTGAGAAGATGTTCTTGCATTAACGACCTTGTATATCCGTCCTTGAAATAGATTAAGACTTTCTCAATTCAACTTATTAGTAATTCAAGTTATTATTTTACTATATCACCATCTTATTAATACAGATTATTTAACACACCTCTTGAGAGCAAAGAAAGTGCTTATAGTTGAAACTCTTATTTCACTGTGTTTCTCAATTGATGATATATTAGTAAATTACCAACTTTGATTTATTATCAAGTATAATGTAAGAATTAAGCCAGCATCTGGAAACGTTGCAGTTATCTTTCTGATGTAACCTTCACATATTGATTAATAGTCGTTTGATCCTTCCTATTGCATTCCATTTAATCACACTTGATCATTTTCCAACGTTTCGTCTAAGAATATATCATCAGCCTGGTAGCTTGTTACGAGACCGTTATATAAGGTAAAACAAGGTGAGATGGATACAACAAAGTAACAGAATTAATGAACAAATCGTATATTAAGCTATAACAAATTAGACAAAAATTGGATTTAAATAAACAGTGCTGGCACAGTCACAATAGTTGCCCAAACTGTAGTCCATTCTGAAAATTAAGTATAACATATTATTGTATTTAGTCTCACACAGGTTTTGAAAAATTTAAATAAAAAAGCCGTATTTAAAAATAAATGAGGGTGGACCTAAAAAGACAAAACGTTACAATGTAAATTTTATTGCGGTAGGTCATAGGGAACTTTACATTTACAACCAAAGCTTTTAAGAATTTTTGTTGTTGTCTTTTATATTAACAACGATAGTCGTAAAAAGGAAAATGAGCTTTTTCATATTTTGACGATTATCTCCGGAAGTCGCCGAAATATCTTGGACTCTTATGGACCATTTTATGACCAATCAAAATAGTAAACGAGATGCGGTTTACGGGATCTCTGTATACGCAAATTAAATCCGGGCCACCCTGTATATACATACATACATACATACATACATATATATATATATATATATATATATATATATATATATATATATATATATATATATATATATATATATATATATATATATATATATATATATTATATATAATTATATAATACTCTAAACTCGAGATGTTGATGCATAAGAATGACATAATTTGCATAACATTTTATAAGAAATATACTTCATGGAGATAAAATGCCCATACATTTCCATTCAAAAATACCTCACGTTAAGCTAACCTAAAGAGGGTCAGATAATTGAGAAGATGTTCTTGCATTAACGACCTTGTATATCCGTCCTTGAAATAGATTAAGACTTTCTCAATTCAACTTATTAGTAATTCAAGTTATTATTTTACTACATATTTCAATAATAGATATTATAATACTGTACGTTGGTTTTGTAACAATCTTAATTCTTGACTAATTATGAAATAATTACATATTTTTAAATGCTAGTAAAGATTAAAGTAGATAAAACATATATCAAATGAGTTGCTGTATTTTCATACTATTAAAATTATTTGAAATTCTTAGAAATAAATTAGAAGTACCTACGCGGATTTATTGTGCGAGGTAGGATTATTAGTCAGCATACTTTCCCTACAAGTTGACCTCCAGAATGAATATTATCCTAGTGAATCTTCATCATCAAGGAAAACGGTTGAATCGGTATATTATTCAGCAAATGTCGAATGTTCAAGAATGCCCAAGCATTTACTATTAGTTTGTTTTATTGTCGTCGGGCTATTTAATTAATTGTTATGGATATATTATTTAATATACCTAATATGACGATAAGAAGAGATTTTCTTTTTTTTTGAATTTATAATCTGATGACATTATTTTACAAACCTTGGAATATGGCTAAGCAATTATATTACGCGCTCTGAAATGTTTAGATACAGTTACATAACTATTTTCAAATTAACTGACGGTTGTAATCCATTATAATATGACTGATACAAGACTTGTAAATGGTTGCAACCAAAGACTTGACATTGTCAACTACACATGCTTTTCATGTCTTGCTCCACGTAGTTTCTAATCAGTACTTAGTAAGTAATTTTATGATAAATAGGCCAAACTGCAGAGGTTTTTTAGGACATTAGAAAATTATATGTAACGAACTATGCAGTGTTTAAATATAATACATAGATGAAACCGTATCTATATAAATTAAACAACCATAACAAAATGGCGTCCGAAAAACTGTAAAAAAATGCGTAAAAAATCGTTTTTTGAGTTTCTAGCAATAACTGGAAGTGCAATCGTTTTCACTTTTTAAGCTACGGCGTTAGCGTTGCGCGTAAGACTTTAACTTTAAATATGCAAATTATTTGTACAAAAACCAAGATCTGTCGGACGGATAGTTTTGCTACCATTGCCAAATACATTTTTTTTTACCCTTTATGCAGATAAAGAGACCTTGCTCGTACGGTGGGCCGATCGTAATTTTTACAATGGTTTCGGTAACAGAACATTATCTAAAATATATTCTACTTGTACGTTAAAATTATGTTAAAATGGATTAAAACGCTCCCGATCATTTGGAGTAAAACGCGCTTGACCACAGTGGAGCGGGTAGTTACGTTTTAGGGAACAAAAAACCTAAGTAACCCTTTTTTTGTCCGAGGGGCAGGTTCTCGAGATTAGTTAATTGGGTTAATACAAGTTAATTGGGTACAAATAAAAACGTAACGTTTTCGAAAAATGCACTGTTTTCGAGTTACAGGCGATTTGAGGTCTGAAAATATGGCTATTTTCAGACCTTAAAAGCAGACAAATTCAAAAATTCATATCTCAGCTTCTAAGTACTAAACTTTTATTAAGGTTTTGGGTCGCAAAATGATCGTTAATACTTATGCTTAAACATATTGGATGGCTGCTAGCGGAGGTCCAGCCCGATTCTTGCGGGTTACTCCGTGTTTTAGGTTCGGACACGTTTCCATTTTAACGTACAAGACACAAATTTTTACTGATGACATTATTTTACAAACCTTGGAATATGGCTAAGCAATTATATTACGCGATCTGAAATGTTTAGATACAGTTACATAACTATTTTCAAATTAACTGACGGTTGTAATCCATTATAATATGACTTATACAAGACTTGTAAATGGTTGCAACCAAAGACTTGACATTGTCAACTACACATGCTTTTCATGTCTTGCTCCACGTAGTTTCTAATCAGTACTTAGTAAGTAATTTTATGATAAATAGGCCAAACTGCAGAGGTTTTTTAGGACATTAGAAAATTATATGTAACGAACTATGCAGTGTTTAAATATAATACATAGATGAAACCGTATCTATATAAATTAAACAACCATAACAAAATGGCGTCCGAAAAACTGTAAAAAAATGCGTAAAAAATCGTTTTTTGAGTTTCTAGCAATAACTGGAAGTGCAATCGTTTTCACTTTTTAAGCTACGGCGTTAGCGTTGCGCGTAAGACTTTAACTTTAAATATGCAAATTATTTGTACAAAACCAAGATCTGTCGGACGGATAGTTTTGCTACCATTGCCAAATACATTTTTTTTACCCTTTATGCAGATAAAGAGACCTTGCTCGTACGGTGGGCCGATCGTAATTTTTACAATGGTTTCGGTAACAGAACATTATCTCAAATAAATTCTACTTGTACGTTAAAATTATGTTAAAATGGATTAAAACGCTCCCGATCATTTGGAGTAAAACGCGCTTGACCACAGTGGAGCGGGTAGTTACGTTTTAGGGAACAAAAAACCTAAGTAACCCTTTTTTTGTCCGAGGGGCAGGTTCTCGAGATTAGTTAATTGGGTTAATACAAGTTAATTGGGTACAAATAAAAACGTAACGTTTTCGAAAAATGCACTGTTTTCGAGTTACAGGCGATTTGAGGTCTGAAAATATGGCTATTTTCAGACCTTAAAAGCAGATAAATTCAAAAATTCATATCTCAGCTTCTAAGTACTAAACTTTTATTAAGGTTTTGGGTCGCAAAATGATCGTTAATACTTATGCTTAAACATATTGGATGGCTGCTAGCGGAGGTCCAGCCCGATTCTTGCGGGTTACTCCGTGTTTTAGGTTCGGACACGTTTCCATTTTAACGTACAAGCAGACACAAATTTTTAACCGACTTATAGATATTTAATTTATAGATATTTAAATTAATTTAAAAAAAAATGTATCGGATCAAATTGTGAAGCTGAAAACCGTTCTCGAATCAACTTAATCATCATAAAAATCAGTCCAGCCGTTTAAGTGGAGTTCAATGACAACACGCGGACAGAAGAAATATAAGTATAATAACAATTGACGCTGACGGTCAGTTGCATTGGTTTAATAAAAATCAATGAGATCTCCAGTATAATTTGATTTTTTTATTTAATTATTATTCTAATTTAATTTATTTCAAGTATCTGTATAAATTTGACTACAAATATATGCCAACACAAATTATAATATATTATTATGTTATTTCAGGTATTGATATTTTGTGCCCTTCTGGGCATAACTTTGGCTAATCCGCTGGGTTTTCTGGAGCCTGCGAGGATATTGCGGTTCGATAACGTACTAAATCCATTTAGCTACAAGTACAAGTAAGTACAAACAGTTGAAATTTTATCTTGTTGTTCTGTACTGTGTACCATTACACAGTTCTATTATATTCGTCTTATCCTATGATGTGCATGGTGATTATTCAAGATTTCAGCGGAATCACCACTTTTTTTATTCCATTTATAGTATTATAATACCGATCAACATTAAATGAACCCTTTTTATTTATAATTCTTTAAGAGCAGGAATCAATGTGCTTTATTGCACAACTATCCGCGAGAGGCGCTAGTAAATATAATATAAATTTAATGTGGAAAATATGCAGTGTAAAAATATTTCTTTCCCCTGTTACCTCTAGTCCTTAACAGATGTAGCAACTACGGCTTCGTACAAGTAATAATTACAACTACTACCGTCGACTTTGATATTTTTGCCATTTGGCTTTATACCGGGGTTTAGTGACAGATTTTCAGACGTGATTTTACCAAGTATGCCGTTTGGATGTTATTATGACACGCATATTCTGATGATAATAAATGATAAAATAAAAAAATCATCCCGGGACTTCATATATTAAAGTTAGTTAACATGTTTTGTTTGCAAATTAAACATTTCGATGCGATTTTACTCAGGCTGCCATGTGAACCAATACAAAGTTCAAGTAATATATTATAGTTGCAAAATCATAGGCAAACCGTTTGCGTGAACCCAAATTGTTATCACGGTTAGGTGTGCTTGCACTTAAAAAATGATTTATGTGCGTTCCTATACAGGCTGCCATTAAGAAGTATACATGGTGTGCTAGGATAACATATGAATATAATATATGCAGATAATATATGAAGATAATATATGAAGAAAATATAAGAAGTCCCCGAGATGATTCTTTAATTTATCATTTATTAACATCAGAATATTCATATGAGAATACCCTCCAAAAGGCATACTGGGTAAAATCACGTCTGAAAATCTGTCACTTCATCCCTGTCTATTTAAAATTGAGCTCGAGTGACGATCTATCTCGCAATTGTTTGATATTTTCAATTATTTCTATCGTAGCTATGTTATCGATTCTGATAATTTATTAATCTCTCTTACTTGGATATTTGGACGTTTTATTATTTTCTATAGTTTTAGACGTCTCCTACTCCGACACGAGTTTCGCCTGTAAATTTCCATAAACAAAATTTTCTTTTTCAATTTATTAAAATTTTGTATCTCAGGGTTTTTGTAATCTACTATATTTCTTTATTAGTACAAATATATTCTATTACGTCGGATGAGGTACAACCGACGTCGGTATGCATATCCTATTTTGATCTATATATCAACCAAGTGCCTGAAAATATGATGAATATATGACAATATATCTCCTTCCATGTTGACACTTGACCGTACACATATCGTGGTATGTTGTGTGAATATTTTGAATATATATTTAACAGAGAAGTAAACACTTAAAATTTGTTCTTCATATACCGCCCCCGTCCCGTCGCCCAACCCGTCACGATTGTCACGATGCCTGCTGCGAGTGGATGTTTGTCTGGATCCGGACATGAGGATAATCCGGGATCTCATATTGTATTAATAATTGTTAAATAAATCTTTGATTGATTGATATATTGATTGATCGACCAGATCGACCAAGTGGACGATTTTAAAAACATCAATATTATCACTATTAACAAATGCACAATTTTAACTTTCCACTTTAGTACAACTCTGAAAGTACGTACACCTCTGAAAACTATCGAACTATAGGTTAGTCGCAATAGGTATGTACATTTATTTGTACCTCTTCTGTATAGTTAAAACATAATAGGTATAAATGAGCAGACTTAATATGACCGTTGAAAATTATATATGTGCATTTATACCTATTCTATACATTAAGTAGGTTAGACGTATATTTCTGTTTACCATTGTCATAAACGGTTTTCTGGTATATACAACTTATTTTGGGAAATGATTCTTGGTCATGCTATCTAGGAAACCAGTGATTTTTAATACGATCTGCGAGGAGAATTTATTAAAATTCCGCAAAAATTTTGTTCTTGGAGTTATAAAAGCGAATTTCTATTTAAAACTTCTTTAATTCCTTCCAGGACAATTATCTTCCCATACATATCAAGATTTTTTTACCAAACATTTTTTTGCCCTAGGGGGTGGGGGGATGAAAACTCTGCGTCGCGACGCTTTTCGGGAAATAGCGCCGTTGCGGTAACTGCTATTTTTTGAGGCGCATAAATTATCATTATCTATGGTCAATATTTCCTTGTTATTATTATTATATTAGTTACTATATATTTTCTAGAACAATAAGAAAATATTGGCCGTAGGAAATGATAATTAAAAACTGGCTATATTGCCCATATTATAGTTGTTTATTTTAAAATATCTACCTGTATGCCTAAGTAGATATCGATAATATTCAAAAAAAATGTGATGTGAAAATAAATTTTCACTTATTTTAAATGGGTTTAGAAATTGCTCTATCGATTATATAATGTCAGATATTAGACATATTATTTATAGTGCTATTTCCGCTATTATTAATTGGCGATACCACAGCCTATTCTTATGGATGACCGTTTTTGATCTAAGGATTACATTAGTTTGTCGCAATTTTGAATTTTCGAAATGCTTGTGACTCATATTTGTTTCTTTATATGGTAGGTATTATATTAAATATTATAAAAAACATTAAACCTCTTTATATACAGGGATATCATGGGATGCTAAAATTTTTGTGCACCAGTCGATCGCCCCCTTATAATGGAACCCAATAAAATGAAGTATGCTAATTTGACCGGAACTGTAGAAAATCGTTAGTGGGAGATACGTCATTAACATTTATATAATACCTACTTTGCAAATATTAGCAATATTCTTAATCAATTAAACACACCTGAATGTCAAGGTTGTGATTGTATATAAATGAGGTTTTATAATTTAGAAAATATTTAAACTTCTTTAGAGGAAATTATATTAAGTTTAAATCATAGTTCAATAATAAGTGGGTATCTTAAGTAGCTACATGAATCGCATACAATGGAAATGCTTCTCATTATTTTGTGCTTTTCCTGTCGCACGTTCAAATAGGAAAATATAGTCGAAATTATCAGAAAACTTTACTATAACATCACTCTTAAGAGTTTGTTAACATATTCAACTTTACGTTATGAATTTATGATCCAAATATTGGACAATTCGCAGGGATACGACGATTTTTACTTTAGGGGGAAACATTTATGACATTCAAGGGGGGATATTTTTATCCTCCTAGCAACCCCTATTTTAAAATCTTAAATGGAACTACCCCACGTGTTACACATCGTTTGAAAGCCCTTTTTATGGCGATGTAAATGATGCTGTGTGTGCTTCATTTTTGGGAACTGGTTGATATTTTACAAAAGTAATCAAATTGCAGAATTTATTAATTACACTAATTGTTAATATTATCACATTTCCTGACAGGTGGATAGGAAGAATGGGGGCGATAAAATGGCCTGCTAGATCTCTTGATCTTAGTCCAAATGACTTTTACCTATGGGGGTATCTCAAATCAGTAGTTTACAAAACGCTGCCACTAAACTCTCAAAATCTACAAAATTATATAACAGCTACGTGCTGGGATATCAGACAAGATACTTTTGAAAATGTGGACGAGGAATTTCAGCAACGTTTTCTTGAAAAGAAATAGTAAACATTTTGAATACTTAATAAAGTATCATAAATTTATTAGCTTGTTATTCCTATTAATTTTTTATGGTTTTAAATGGTTTTAAATACTTTTGTAAAATCTCTACAAATTTCCAAAAATAATGCACTGCGGTATGTATAAGACGTGGGGTAGTTCCATTTAAGATTTTAAGATAGGGGTTGCTAGGGGTTATGGCGATATATCAAGACCCCTTGACTGTCAAAAATGTTCCCCCCTAAAATAAAATTCGCCGTGTCTCGGTGATTTCTGAATATTTCTGATATTTTGCTGTTTTTCAATTACATGGGGAGAAAATTTTAAAATAAACACAGTGTATATATACATATCAGGAATAAGGCATCAGGTAACCCGAAAGATATCATGATAGGTGGTGGGGTGTGTTCCAAAAGATTTCCAGACAGCCAGATGCGGCGATCGAAAGTAATAGGTATAGAAAATATATATTTTTTAAAATCCTTACATAAAAAGAATTTGTACCCCTTTCTCTGGATCAGTTGTAGATTTTCCATAAATTATGCTAAAATTGCCATTGTTTTGGTTGAACGCAATGAGGTGTCATCTCACGCGGTAAATCCTGCCCCGCCAGTGATGTGATGCTTATTACCCTTCATAGCAAAACTACCAGTTCTCACACTGGCGACAGAGAGTCACCTTTCCAGTTTAACTCGCTCCCGGAGCTGCTATGCACCGCTCACTGCTCTATTAAACACCTCTGTCGCACTCTGGTAACATGGAGTTCCCTCGCCCAGCCAACTTTTCCCCGTCACTGCCAAATCATATCATTCCCATTGTCAACTACCAAATTCGTTCAGTTTAACCCTAGAATACTGGACTATTTTAAATATACGTTAATACTGGAGTATCGTATAATTTACGACGTTTAATAAAACACCAAATTTAGAAAAAGCTTTTATTACAGAAAAATCTACAAAAATTTTACAAAATACAGTATACTATTGAGCTTGTAAAAAAATATTTTTAAGAAGTAAAGTCTTAAACAGTTGCACATACAGTACATATATTTCCTCGGTGTTCACCACATATGGCTTGCTCGCACTGGTTACAGTATGTGGTGGTCATGCGTCTTTTATTACTGGGGCAGTAAAAACAAATTTTTCGCTTTTTATTTTGATACTCTGGTGTCACACTTTCCAAAGAAATATTTAGGATATTACCAATATCTTGCCGAATATTACGCCGCAAAGTTTTATTGTTGAGCCTCTCTTTCAACCATGGTTCCGCAAGACATTGGCTTACTTCAATCATATATTGATACCTATTCAATGGTTTTTTGTTTAGTTTCAGTAATTTTGAAGTATAAAGTACGTAAGAATTTATGCTTGCAATATTTACCATGTCATAAAATATGACCATCGGCCACCTTCGAGTTTTTCGACCAGAATTCATATTAGAACACATCTGGTCGAAAGTGTCTACTCCTCCCTTTGTTTCATTATAATTCTTTATAATTGCAGGTTTTCCTGTGGCTAATATTTCAGCCCCTTCGTGAAGAGTAGATAAAAGTAACACAATTTTGTTCTTTTTCGGCATGTACGATACCATGGTTTTCATCTGATCGTGACAAAACATAGACGTATTAGGATTTCTACCTTTAACATCTAACAGTTCCTTGGGAATTTCCTTTTTGTTTTTACGGACGGTCCCTATCAGAGTAAGTTTATAGGGATCTTTCAGTAAATCATCAGCCAAACTTACTGATGTAAACCAGTTATCCATGGTAATATTTCTATTACTACCATGGACAGATTTAGTAAGCTCTTGTACAATATACGTTGCCAATGGCAATCCATTTGTTTTTGTGTTTTTTCCTAAATAGGGGCTGGCATCTAACATGTATTTCGAAGACGAATCGCAAACCATGATTATTTTTATTCCATATTTGGACGGCTTACTCGGTATATACATACGAAAGGGACAATGTCCGCGAAATCCAACCAGCTGTTCGTCAATAGTCAAGTAAGAAGAAGGTGTGTAGGAGTCTCTACATATCGCAATAAAAATATCCCATATTTCACGGATCGGTGCAAACGAATCCACATTTCTTCTTTCCGATCTGGTTTCTTTGTCATCAAACCTAAGACAATTTATTAGGAACGAAAAGCGCTCACCACTCATACAGGCTTTATAAAATGTTCCTGATAATTTGGTGTTAAACATATATTTTGCAGACAAATGATTATCTTTGTTCGCTGCCGCCCTTATCAAAATTGCAAAAAGGGCCTTTATCTCGTTTTTTGTCGTTTGCGATACATTGGCATTGCTTTTATATTTTTGTGCTTGTCTAAGAATTTCGGCATTTGTATGCAAAAGTATGGTATGTAGTATTTCATTAGAAAAAAAGTGTAAGAAAAATTCATCTAAAGTTGAACACTTTTTAGCATCCCCTTTAGGACCTGGTACAAAATGAATAATATTTCTTGCTTTGGTTTTTCCACGCTTGGAAGGTAATACCGTTGACCATTTATGACCATTTTTTCCTTTCAAACTGGTGTTGTTGGGCTTTATTATATAGCTAGATAAAAAAGGGCTATTTGCTATATTCCTCTCTGATTTATCACTTTCAGCAGGTAGGCAGTAGTCAGGGAGACTGGACTGATCCTCGTTGGTATGAAATTCCTCTTCAATGTGATCGCCATTTTTTTCTACTAAATGTTTTTCTTCGGCAGTTGAAGAATCTTCGAATTGATTGGACTGATTGACGTTGGGTGGGGGCTGTGGTAAAAACATATCGTCATCACATTCATCATCTGAACTTTCCGCTTCGAATTCTACATGGTCCTCTTCCCAATCACTTCCACTGTCTTCAAAAGGATCGGGTTCTGAGTCTTCATCAGCCATTATACGCTGAATTTCGGCCTCTATTTCCTTTTGTGTTAAGGGTTTACGCGCCATCTTAACAAAAAAACAATTATCTAAGTATCAAAATATCAAAAATGTGCCTTACCTCTCAAAAAGATAACAACTAGCCCAATTTATCGACGCACTAGTCACAATAATTATTACAATAAAAACTAACGTAAACACTGGACTTTCGTTAAATTTACGACGAGCCCGCGAAATATGTCACTTAGCGGTAAAAAATGCGACAACCGAATGCACCATTGGCTAGCTGTGGACTAATTAGGAAAATAGCTAGAGACACGCGGCGATGCATAGCCCGGAAGTATTCGAACTTTAACGACTTTAAGCTCGCGTCGTAAATTTTACGAATGTCCAGTATTCTAGGGTTAAATCCCACCAATCCTATTGGCGGTGCCTGATATATTTTCTTAAACAGTTGCAGGTACGTTTTCAACCTAAGTTTTAGATACATTTTACCTATAATATTTCCTATCTAAAAATAGAACCATTCTGATAAACCATAACGTTATAAAGAACCGGTCGTTGTTATAAAAATAGCAGATACGTGTTTTTTAAGATTTGCAAGCACTGTGTTGGCTACGTTCACTGTTCGCTAGTGACATAAATTAAATATGTGACTATTAAATGGTAGGTATTTAGTTCTCAGTTCTCTCAATCTAAAATATTATGGAAAGCTACAGTGACTATATACAAGACAGTGGGGTCAATAGTGGTTCTATTGATGATTGGTTCTTCAGATCAGCTTTTTATTGTATGAAAATTAAATAAATTGGTGATATTATGGTGATATTATAATGTTACAACAACATAATAGATGGAATAATAGTTCCTCAAAACATTTTGATTACATTTCCCCACTGAAGGACTTTTTAACTGCTATGTATAAATGACAATGTTGTGTCATAGTTATTATATTTTTATAGTGTTATCTTCGATATTTACTTTCTCGGTCGCCCAATGAATGCCTAGTACAAGTTTGGCGATAGCACAACCTTCCTCTACTTATAGATATAGATATTTTTTCCCGCCGCTTCTAATACCTCGTAACAGAATTCGTTGTCATTTTTAATTCTAATAGAGCATATCCCACATCAGTTCAGGGCATGCTGCGTCGCTCTATATTACATAAATACAAAAAACGAACACTAAATTAGAAGTAAGAATGTAAGTACATGCTATTATTTTTTTAATAATATATAGATGCAATAGGGAATATGACTAAAATTTTAAATATAAAAATAACACTAAAAACATAGCGTAACTTTGTAATAACACGTGTACAAAAAACAAGATTTCTAATTCCGCGCGATCGATCAGTATGAAGGATCTAAACAGCGATAAAATTGAAGCGGCCCGAAAAGAGCTGTGACGTCACAAACTACAATATTCGGTAGGCGTTGCGCCGGAATGCGGCCGAATTACCTATGAAATCAAGCGCTCGCCTGCTGGGATCTCCCGTAGCCGACCGAATCGATCTCTTCCTTGTTTGTAAAGTGTAGACTGTGGCGGCATGAATTTGAACCTGTTTGAGGAATGTTCCCTACTGTTATCGGATACGTCTTAATGGATTTTTATCTCGCATGTGGGATAAGATAAATTAGAATGATGGAATGAAAACAGTTTTTAGTGTCTCCTGGAAAATTATGCTTTTGTGGGTTACAGCCTTTTAGAAATAAGGCATCGAAGGGTAACTTCGGAGCATCGGTATCGTCACTTAATTATCATGTACGATCTCTTGTTAAAAACGATATGATCTTTTGTTAAAAATTTAAGTCTATTACAATTTTCCGTTTATTTTTTTAAAATTTACGAATATTTGAAAATTCCATCGAAAATATCCTTTTCTGTTTTTCTAAATTCTTGATTTAAGTGACAATACACACTACTTAGATATAAATATATGTTTTATATTAGTTATATATTTATTCCAAACAAAAATTTCCGTTTAGTGTCAACAACTGATCACATTTGCGAAATTTTGCAAATGCAAAATGCAAACCCTATGCAAAAATTCAACTCCCCCAATGCAGAATCCACGTAGTCATTTTTCGTCTCTGACAATAATAGCGTCATTCAAAAATTTACCAGTTCTATTATAACTTTTGTTCGATTTTTTTTCTTTTTTAATAACTGTGGAGTTATGAGAACATTATATTTACAATTTATATTTATATTTACCCGTATATTACCTAAGTATACTCTTGGTCAGCGAAGAAAACGTATCTAAATTTAGACATCAGGAACTTCAAAACTCTTATGTTGGAGAGAGGCTCAGCTATTTTTATTTTTATTATCACCTATCACTTCTACGGATGCGCTGGTCTATATCCCATTTCCATTAATTATGTTCACAATGGCACACACACATTAATAGAAGCACAACAAAATGATAAAAATAGGTACCTACGATAAAATACCAAAAAAAACCCTAAATTAAAACCGATAAAATCGCAAATTTTCAGATGAATTGACAATAAAGACTGCGACCGTGATAACACAGGTATTAAGTTTTTATCAAAATTTGATACCCTTTTTTAAAATCGCATTATTATCTGTCGAAATCGGTTTCAATAGAAGAAAAATATTATAGGAGGCTGCTATTAATTTTAATATGTAGATATATTAAAACTCTTTCGTATCGTGTTATATGTAAACATAGTAAGACATAAATCGTGGGTTGCAATTAGTATAAAGACACCAATTATTAGAAGCTAGATGCAATGTTTCAAGATTCATGGTCGTTGTACCTACATAAAGATTGTGAAAGACGGCCATGACACTTGAAACTTCGGTGTTTTTTATATAATAACTATTTGGAAAATTTAAGTTGCAAAACACATTTTTCACGCATTACAACCAAATTATGAATAATGTATTAATTTGAATTAGAAAATTAATATGTAAATAAGAATATTAAATAGTAGACATATATGTCAAGATTATTTAACATTAGTTCTCTTTGTCGTTATTTTTCTATATCAGCCAGACTTTCAGAAAGAGCCAAATTATATTTTATAAAATTGCTAAATGATAAATAATCCTTTAAATAATACTAGATTTTCCAACAAAGTCAAATGAATAATAGACACGTGAGCTTGGAGACCAATCAGCATTTTCACCTCCTTATATTTTATCTATTTAATAATCAAATAAAGAATGCTGTTGTTTCTGATTTATATCTCTTCAATATTATCATCCTGGGATTAATTTTTCCATCTATGGGTATTTATGACAATTAAATATAACTAAACGATGGTGGGTTACAAAATCATATAAGAAAGCCAGCATTTACATACAGCGCATGGAAGTTATTACGCGTCATGATGCTACAGGAAAATAGCGGTAACTACCAACATTTTATTCGCATATTATCTGAATCAAAATCTTCAGATGACATTTCTAAAGAATGTAATAGGACCCTGATTGGTAAAGTGAATACAATAAAAACGTGACAATTTGATTATGATAGTACTTATTTTTTAATTAAAAATCAATTTGCAGCGAGGCCCGTCGAGTTGTGACGCCATCGAATATTTTTTAAATGGTCAAAAAGTACTTTTTCTATTAAAGTAAAATGTACTTACAATTAGCAATCCAAGCAATCCACATTTGGCTCACCTCATATGGGACTTTCTAATCCTGTAATATTCCAAGACGTTATAACTCAAGCATGGACATTCGTTAATTTCTAATACGTACGTTCAGATATACGTACAATCAAAATCAAATCATTTCCTCCCGATATTTCGACAAATTGCTTACTTAGTTGGACAGGATTTTGTGCAATATTTTGTAGTCAGAAAATTCAAATAATTCAACTTGTCAAGGGTTAGAACGGCTCGTACAAGGTGAGTGTTTCTTTTTAACTGTAGATACGTTGATAAAAATGATACGTCCTATTAAAAAAATATTGGATGACGTCACGACTCAAACATGGGCCTGTAAGTTAGTTTTGACTTCCAGTAAGAAATTACAAGTCGGGCTTTTTTAATAAGCAAGACTGTTTGGTCAATGTATTTGGATATCAGATGAGCGAGATATGAGGGTGGTTATGAGATAAGAAGGAAGTAAAAAAATATAAACATAAATTATACACACAAATAATAGATAAGTGGAAATGTAGTAATAATAAATTTTAAATATAAAATAGGTACCCACGTACCAAGAAAAGACGAAAACAAAAACAGTAATATATATATATTAAAGGAATTTACACATTTAATACACACATAGGTACTATATTATACCGTGCGTTTCGAAAACTGCACCAGCCGACAAATAATATCTTCCTAATCATTTTTAAAATTGGAAATTTTTCTGGAATATTTGAGACTTTATTGGAAGTAACGTTAACTTTTGATTCCGTCTCAAATGGAACGCCCTATATAGAGTGGACCAACGAAAAGTATATATATAGCTTTATGTACTAGCTTTCCTGAAATAGAAAACAAAAATGCTGAGTGGATATTGGTTTTGAGGGGGACATATTTTAAGCACATTTTTCAACCCGCCCGTGCTCCTTCAAAACCCTATCTAGGGCATGGTTGTCTACTATCATGCCCCTAAAATTTCAAATAGGAAGTGGGGTCGATTGATCTATCATGTCAAATGGATATCATTATATTTCTAATGGTATCCTGTTTGTTGGATTTTACTTAACCGTTAGTGCAGAAATGGCTGTAGAAACCTAAACCCTATAGTTTTGGCATCCATGAGAAAGACACGTAGTTTAGTTGTTCTGGAATGGAACAAACCAAATCATCAAACGGAATCCAGGTAACATTATGGTACCTACTAAAATAAACATTTGCCTAAATTATTTTTGATAAAATAACTCGGTTTCATTCATTTAAATGACAAGTTTTCAATTTAAATAACAAGTTTACAATTTTAGGGGTGTGAATGTTTCCGCCAGGGGGTTGAAATATATTCTTAAAATGTCCTCCCCTCAAAACCAAAATACACTTGTTCGGGAACTGTTGGTTTTTATTTCAGTAAAAGACGTAACCTAGGTACATACTTTACATTGGATCTGTATATATGTCGATAGTAGTAAAAAACAAAATACCTACTAAGGCGACATTTAATACAAGTATAATTGGTTACTCTATAATACAAAAAATTAAAGCACATTTAAATTCTCATACAGGAAGTAGCAACAGTAATAATTTCCCGTAGTATAAGCACCCGGAAGGGGGCAAACGAGGGCGCTCAAACTTGTGTAGTAAGACAGTTTCGTAACAAAATTATTTGATTCGATGTTACATTTTTATAGTCCACAAACTAGTTTTGTTGAAGATGTTTTATTATTCTGCATCAGTTCTTTGCTGCATTATTGATGCGTTCTAAATTATCTTTTATGAGAATGTCATAAGATAATAAATATAATCGTACTTTTGACATGTTTAAATTCCTAAATAGTACCAACCAACATAATTAGTTTCATCTTATTAATTTCAATATATTATGCAACTGAAACACCGAGGCGTATTAAATTTAGGCCTACTTGTACGTAAATATCAATTACTAAAGTCAAGAGTCAGTAGCGAAAGCGTTACCTAATGTTTTTCATATAGATATTATCTATCACCGTAGGCACAGATATACATAGGTGTTATTGAAAACAACTTTATTATTATACAATATTGATTTACGTCGAATCTTTATATATAAATGAGGCTATAAACACTCGTATGCAGGTATATGATAAATTGGCACCCTAAAGATACATTATTTTAATTACTCGTATATACATATATTTTAATTTACTTCTTCATATAACAAAAAATATTGAACAACAAATAAAATTGAAGTGTCTGTTTATAATGTCAATATAACAGCTTTGTACTCAATGCATATGCAAATATATATATATATATATATATATATATATATATATATATATATATATATATATATATATATATATATATATATATATATATATATATATATATATATATATATATACGGTTCTTATAACAAAAAAACAATTTTAAAAATTTTTGTCTGTCTGTATGAATGTTCTAGTTAATCTCCGAAACGACTTTACTTATTTCGACGGGTCTTTAACTCACAGATAGCTAATATTATAGGGCTACTTTTATTTTTGAAAAAGAATTAGTGTTCCGCGCAAAACATTAAAATCCATGAAATTGTGAACAAAATCCGATTCAAATAGGGAAATGTACATTCAACATAGTCCAATGTAAACACTATAAATAAATATCTATACAAATAAATAAAATTGAAGCGTCTGTTGGTAGTTTCAAAAACAACAGCTTCTTACTAAATGTATATGAAAGTATATACGGTACTTATAACAGAAAACCAATTTATAAAATTTTTCTCTGTCTGTTTGTTCCGGCTGATTTTTCAAATGATAGGACCGATTTTGATGGGACTGTCACTGATAGATAGCTGATATTATAAGGAGTAATTTAGGCTACTTTTATTTTAGAAATTGTATTAGGGTTCCGAACAAAAAAATTAAAATACATGAAATTGTGAAAATAATGTCATTCAAATAGACGTATACCTACATCCAATAGCTATATCAATAAATAAAATTAAAGTGTCTATTTGTAATGTCAAAATAACAGGTTTTTACTTAATGTATAAGAAAGTATATACGGTACAAATTTTGTTTTAAATTTTTTTTGTCTGCCTGTGTCTGTCTGTCTGTTTGTTCCGGAGAATCTCCAAAATGGCTGGACCGATTTTGATGGGTATCTCACTGGCAGGTATGTGATTTTATATGGAGTAACTAAGGCTACTTTTATTTTAGAAAAAGAATTAGGGTTCCGCAAAAAAAATTAAATCCACGAAATTGTGAACAAAATCTAATTCAAATAGGGAAGTATACCATATACATCCAATATAATCCAATATTAACACCAATAAATAAGTAATTATTAACGTAACTCTCCCGAGGATTATTACTTGCTAGTCACAGCCAACTACGGTTTTTAGGAGAAATGATTTATAAAGTTTCTAAAATTTTAAAAACTCCTTGCACACATGTGAATACAGATCAAAAGAGTTCCCACCTCTCAGGAGGGTTCTTCATCCCCTTTTGTAAAATGCAGTTGTTTTGATGTTGTGATGTGATGAGCACAAATGCATCGTTTTTCGCAACCCTTTTTACAACCGCAAGATATTAATTGAAGAATAAATAAAGTAGGAACTGGTATCTCAGTTGTAGGAATTAACATCAAAATTTGTTGGTTTGTTTTCCAACCCAATTTATTAGGATTCAAGTTTTCTGCCCGCCACGAATGAATTCGTTGAAAAATGCGATACGAGTGTTGTTCTAAAGCAGCACATGTAGGTGGTAGTCTTGATAATATCACAGCATGATTTGATTAACCAACAAATTTATTAAATGAAAAGAATCTGTTTGATGTTTCCTTGAATATCTCTTAAAATATCGAATGTCTTTATCAAGAGGACAAAGAGAATGAGAAAGTCAAGATCCTGCCCACGAAAACTACTGTGTGATTATAATAGGCTTCCTGAATAGCAGTTTGGACAATAATTAGAAGATCACCATCATCTGTTGCAGGAAGAGCTGAGATACCGGCATATTCCAATTTTTCCATCAAACGTTTTTTATTCGCCAAATTCCTCAGCAAATTTTTCTGTGACTCATTTTTTTATACTAGAAAACGCCCTATGGACGTTGAACATTGTAACTAGATTAAATCTATCTAACAATTTTTTCCAAGTATCCAGTGACACACTCCACATAATACTCACACACTCCACTTGGTTCATGTGATAGACATATAATGCTTAGAATTATAGGCATTTTCACTGTCACTACACCAATTCGAACGGTTTTAGTCTCTTTAGCCGTCGAACAAGTCCGTTGTTGTCGAGTAGTGATATCACTTCGACGTTTTCGTGGTTTTCTAGCCTCTTCTGATGTTTGCCTGCAAACCTCTTAATCTCATCTTCAACCATAGGCATATCCAGGTCACGATGGATGTCTTCATTGCGAATGTACCACGGCGCTTTGACGATGCTTCGAAGTACTTTATTCTGGAACGTTTGAATTAACTTAATGTTGGATTTCTTAGTGCATCCCCAGAGTTGGATGCCATACGGGCTTCAGAATTTGCTTGTAGATAAGCAGTTTGTTGTATATTGACAACTCAGAGGGACGTCCAAGGAGCCAATACATTTGTCTGAATTTGAGGTTTAATTGCTCACGTTTCTTTTTCACATGCGTTTTCTATCGAAGTTTTGCATCTAGGGTCATCATGCCTAGATACTTTGCTTCGTTGGCATGTGGGATTGTTTGCTGGTTGACAATCACTGGAGTATAAGTCATATTTCTTGTTGGTGAAATTGACGTGAATCGATTTCGCCTCATTTATTTTGATGCGCCATTTGTTTGTCCAAGTGGTGACATTGTTGACAGCTGTTGTACAGAGTTTGTTCGTGGCTGACTGTATGTCTTGGTCAGTAGCAAGCAGAGCAGCGTCGTCGGCGAATGTTGCCGTGACTACTCCGTCGCTTTGTGGGATGTCGTTGGTATACAGCAGGTAGAGAACAGGTCCAAGGACACTGCCCTGAGGTACTCCAGCACAAATCTTCTTGAGGTCAGAATATTCTTCTCCATATTTAACTCTGAAGTGGCGTTCAGTAATGTATGAATGAAGGATTTGGCTCATTTGTCGTGGCAAATATTTTTCTAGTTTATATTCCAGGCCCTGATGCCACACTCGGTCGAATGTTTGGGCCACATCTAGGAATATCGTTGCGCAGATCTTTTTCTCTTCTAGTGCTCTCTCAATTACATCGGTAATTCGATGCACTTGATCCATAGTTGAATGCTTATTACGGAATCCAAACTGGTGAGACGGAATAAGCTGCTTTTTCTCGATGATTGGTTTGAGTCTCTGCAAAAGGAGCTTTTCTAACAGTTTGGATATAATCGGCAGTAAGGAAATTGGTCGGTATGACTCATGACTGTGACTCTGTGACTCATGAAGATCTTTTTGTTGAAAATTAACAATATAACGATTACTCTATGGCTATACCGTTTTTTTAATGAAATTAAAGTAATCGGTGTATATGTCTGCAAATGTACCTTGTTTCGGCGAAATCACTTCTGTCGTCATATTTTTTTGTCCTTTTAGCCAGGTTTATGTAGGAAAATCTGCGTTCTATGTAACATTTTTCTATGGCCAATATATTTCCAGATATATATCACTATACGTTTTTATCTAATTTTAGCAACATGTCATAATTTTTCAAACTATATTTGTGAGAGTTGAGTTAAAGATAGAAAAAAGTTTAAGAAACATAAATGTTGTAGAATTTTATACCGAATATTTTTGATCCTATTCATATTCCTCGTCAGAGTTAACAGTTTCTGAGAAAAATTAAAAAATCTAGCGCGATGTCACATTAGAAGGTGGTTTCTGAAGCCAAAGGGGATGGAGCACCCTCTTGATAGGCGGGAACTATTTTAAACTGCATTTGGATGTTTATTAATAGTCTGCACCCAAATTTTTAAAATTTCATAAATCATTTCTCCTATTTGCCATTTTAATTGCTAATTTGCTGTGACTATGCTTCGAGTAAGAATATTCAATCTTAGAGACACTAAAGTACCAGTGTCCAGCACAGCGCGCGCCCCACGGGCACGCCTCGGTCACCGCACTGAAAGGTGCCTCCCACCGCTTCTCCCTCCCACGACTTAATATCACAACGGCTGCCTGTCGCGCGGGCCCAGCCCTACGCGGTACTACTGCCGATGGTTGTGTCTTAACGCGCGTCTTAAAATCCATATTCCGATTCCGAGCAAACTTACGATTCCGAGCAAACACACGCATACCAAGTCGCGGGTAACAGCTAGTAAGTAATGCATAGAATTCAAGCGAGATATGATGTTCATATTCAGATGTTTATCTAATCTTATCCTCATTAATCAACACGCAAAAGTGAATCACTGTAGTCGAAATGCAAGTGAATATATTATACCATATTGTAAGTGTTGATAGTGTAGCAGATAACTATTGATAATAAAACAATGTAATAATATAGTATATTATTAAAGGAGCAATTAATTATGGCCATTATTTACCCAGTATATTTTTCTTATTGAGAACCACAAAGGAAACAGATTCGATTCGTCTGAAAGTAGTAACGATTCATCCGAGAATACTGTATTTTAGATACTTGTAACAAATTAATAGTTATTTTCCAACTTGTAGTATGGAAAGTTGTAATGATACTTTCCCGCACGCCAACAACCGACGCCTGGCAGTTGTCCAGTGTGGGAGACACACTTTAGTTAGGAGTTAGGAGTTAGGAGCAATATTTTTTTCTACAGCGTGTCCAAAATTTTACTTTCCCGCTATGCAAAGTAAAGCTTTCGAAAACAAAATGCGTGTGGGAAAGTAAACTTTCAGACACGCTCCGCTCGTAGAAAAAATTACCTTTTTATCTTCACGAAAATTTATTTATAATATAAAATCTCAATATCATCAGTTGGCATGCGTCGTATATTGCCATCTAGATTTTTGTTCTCAGTACAAATACTCGGGATTCTGTATGTTACATTGCCATGGCAACATGGGTATGTAAATCAAATGTAAACGGTGATTAATCATTAATCACTATAATAATCACCCTTATAATTCACCGCGATACAAATATGGATACTATATATCTTCAGTCAGGGATTGTAATATCGGATTATTATAAAACGGTCACGGTCACGGACAAGCATAATAACCAAGTAATACATGTTATTATACTAGTATTTATTTTAAATTTCATACACATCATGAGACTAATTTCAATGACTATTTTAGTGTAGACCAGAGTGATGGAACTCATCAGGAAGCCGAGGGAGTTATAAAAAATGCTGGAACCGATAACGAGTCACTAGACGTAAAAGGATCATACTCCTACGTAGGACCTGATGGGAAAACGTACAAAGTTGATTACATAGCTAATGAAGATGGTTTTCAACCAAGTGGTGAACATTTGCCACCCTCCGCAGGAGTCAAGAAACTGGGAATACCCTCTTCCGCAGTGGCTTCTTTGGCAGGAGGCGGATTAGGTTAACTAATTAGTGTTTGTTATTGATTTTCACTCTACAAAGTCACAAAACGCTAAAATTTCCCAAGACTGTAAACTGAGAAAATGTAAATAAATTGTAAAGTTAAATATACTATTAATTTTTTGACTGATGAAATAGGTGACATAATTAAAATAGACATTAGATATCGATCTAAGTATTTATTGATTTATTTATCTTGATGTAAGTGTATGTAGTTTTACGTATGTAGTTTTTTTGATATTAGAAACATTTCCAATGTCACAGTTTCGAATATCCCATTATTATTTTAGCAACTCGCTCGAAATATATACACTTTTCATATGGGAACTGCTAATATCTAGTTTAAAATAATGTCCTACATTATTTAGCAGATCGATATTAATTCTTTGAAAGTGTTTTCGTCAAGGTTAATATAACGGATGTGTAGTCTATGAATTTACTGATCTGTATCAATGTAATTTACATAGAAAATTCAAGGGGATTTTTTAAGTTGAACCTACCGGTGTTTGTGTTCTAAGAATGCTGCAATGTAAATATTTCAACGCACTTATTGTTGTGCGGAAATCTAATTGTTCGTTACACCTTAATTTAGGCAAGTTATTTTTTTAGTTTATTTAGGTAAACGTATAGACATACGTAGCTATACTAAAACTACTAGATATATTTCTTGGATATTCCCAAATATAATATTGCATGAATCATTAATTAACAACCACATTATATAGGTTATCGCACGGTGACCACTTCATTAGAATATTTCAGACATCAATTTGAATTTTTGTAATTTGGGGATTTGTGTTTTCTGACTCAAACAAAATAATGAGGGCTACGTAATACTTCCGGTTTTATCGAAAGTTACCATCAATGGGCTTATTTTAAATGGAACAGCATATATATTATTAAAAAAATTGGGGTCTATGTAACATTTTAGGTGCAGTCTCATCAACTTTACAATTTCTAAAATTGACCATTTTCGAGATATTTAATTTAAAAAAAATAAAGAGATAAGTAAATACCTAAAACTGTGTATTATACAATAAGTAGGGCCAATATTCATAGCAGGGATAACTAGATACCTAAGCTTCCCATCCATACTTTCATGGAGGCTTAATTGTATACAGGGTAGTGGAAATATAATGCCGACTTCAGTAAACTTCAAGCCACAATAAATTGGTTTTCTAAATTAAACACCCTGTATGTTTTTCCATAGTTTGATGCACAATATTATTCTCTTTTGAGCGGTATAATAGTTGCCTATACATATCTGTTCTAATTTTAAGCTCTTTACTATTTTTTGTGTAATCACCCAAATCATTTCTTCTGATGCATGGGTGGCTGTGAAATTCTTAGTCGAACTTCAAAACAAACAAATAATCGATCACCAGCAATTTGCTGTCAGTCTAACACCCACAGAGGCGGTTAATTTAGCTAGATAATATTAATATTTAAAAATGTAAAATGAAAACTCGTATTCAAATGTTGACATTCTAAATGTAGTATTTATTCATGGAGGATGTTTGGCTGCAATATGGATTGAGAGATAAGAATAAATCAATAGGTAAGTCGTGCTGCTGAACAGATTAAGCGCTTCAAGATCTTCCATCCAAAGAATATTTAAAAGTAATGGTTTGCATGCATTCAAGTTCAATCTATCTTATTTCTGCACTACACAAAAGAGGAGATGCTGAAAAACGTGCAGCTAAATCATTTTGTGAAATGATTTACCTAGAACACAAAAAGCTCCCGATTATTTGTGTAATAGCCCAGTCAATGATTGCTCAAAAGGGGGGGGGGTATAGAGGGATATGGAAGGGACACAATTTTTGGAGGTAACCTTTTTTCGGGTTTTCGCCTATCTCTGAATCCCTAATCTACGAAAAAGCCAGACGAAAGAACATTGTAGACCCTACAATGCCCAGAATATATAATAATTTAGTATTTTTGTACTTACTATTTTTTAGTAGTTTGCAGAATATATGTTTCGGATACGAGTCTGTGATGTATTTTAAAGAATATTGGCTTTTCTTTTACAGAGGAAAATAACAGACGTTTCCTTTAAGAGCAAGTAAGAGCAGAAAAGCTTTTCAACGAGAATATAAGAGGGTATCCGACGAAATTATAAGCGGATATCCGACGCAATTTGTGTACCTTGATTTCGTCAAGGTACATGGCTTTTTGCGAAAGGATGATTTAAAAGGACGTGGCAACATAACAGTGTAAAAAGTGTAAAATATGCCACACAGGAAATGGTAATAGTTGTGTTGTGCTACATGTTGGAACTGGGCGTGGATTCATACAAAATGCTTCATTCCTTTTTCTACGAAGTCAAAGTCGGCGGACTACCACGATTCAACGGACTAAAATTTTTTAAGAAGTGGAAAAACTCGGAAAAACTGAATCCAAATCTTACTGAGCCCTCGATAGTATCATAGTTTTTTGGAAAATCCAATTCCTACTGCTTCCTGTAATAAAACAAGACTAAAATAATGTCTTGCTTGTAAAGGCATAATATTTTCGAAATATGGTCTGGAAATGGAACTTTTAAATTTATGCAACCAGCACAAACAGACCCCGAGATATGCCATAGATACTTCTAAAAATACATCAAGTATGTATTGAGATTGCCTTACCATTGTCAATATATAATCCAGTAGAATTAGTGTGGGGCATTTGTAGAGATTATTATGATTCGATGATTATGATGATCGATTGGTGGAGTTGGTTACGGAGACAAACAAGTTATTTTAGAGATGTGGC
Source organism: Tetropium fuscum (assembly GCA_964058915.1). Classification (NCBI taxonomy): domain Eukaryota; kingdom Metazoa; phylum Arthropoda; class Insecta; order Coleoptera; family Cerambycidae; genus Tetropium; species Tetropium fuscum. The sequence goes on from CAXKVY010018483.1 coordinate 200,375, forward strand.
AATAGGATCAAATTACTCCAGATATTTGGGAGAATTGTGTTAGACATGTAGAAGAAAGATATTGTAAATAAACATTTGGAACGTAAAGTACGTTTCGATGAGGTTTAACCGTTAATTATTAATTTGGGTTTAAAATCTGAGGATGATGATAATGATGAAATTTAATGACTATCAAAACATATTTATTCCTTTCTAATATTTCTATTAAATAGTTCACTTGTTTTATTAAATACACGTTTTTCCTCTAATTTATAGTCATTTATAAATTGTTAAATAATAGGTTTTGACATCACAATAAACGTTCCCTATATTTTACAAAAGATGTGGTTTTCCAGAGAGCAGGCTCTTAATTAATTTTTTCATTTTCTTCTACGAACACCGTCACGTTTCTGCGCTAGCTTTACATTTATGCTTTCGGTGCTGTAATGACTACTATCTATATTCAGTGAAACATTTCAATACCGTCAAATTGCGCCCGCTTTATTTTGGTGCCGCTTTCCTAAGAAATAGGGATGGACAATTTTTTTAAAATATCGATGTTGACATCATTTGATACATCTATATCTAAACATATAGGAGGCAGCAATAAAAATAATGTTATTGTACTTGATCGAAGTACTTGGTGTTGACCGTGCCGACAATTGAATAGAGTCTCGAATGAAGTTAATAATCGATGAAAACAAAAAACGTGGATGTTAACCGATAACATCGAAAAATTAGTTCGTAAAGTTCGATTAGTTCGATGTGTAAATATCGAAACCCTAAAAAAAACTGTTGATAACTGCAGTATTATAGCACATATATTTGATCCGTACGATTGTAATGACGGTACACGCCAAGATAGCTGAAAAAGAGTATACTTCTCTATTGACAATTCAAATACAACTTACTTCACGTACATCAAGGACATAAAGCCCAGTTCATAACAACTAAAAGAAATATGATTTATGTGAATGAAAAATTGAAATTTTTTTGACTTCGGTTTCAGTTATATTTCTGTTTACCATCATTTTTGACATTATATTATCCGCCATAAATAATTCGTATCCATATAAAAACTATTGGTATAACAAGATACCGCATACCAGGGTCGGATTCCTTTTTTTTCCCATTTCACAAAAGTATTTTCTAACAGAATTTAAAAAATACCTTATTAATTTTACTTGTGAGTTATTTGGGAAATAATAATAATCAGTACCATAGGAGCTTTATTTTAAGTAATAAACATTATACCTTCATCCAAAATTTAATAATGTATATAGATAGGTAGTTCCCTTAATTGAAAATTTCATCCGAAAAAACACGTGTATCATCATCCGATTCTTCTACCAGATTGATAACAAATCATTCACCAGTATTGAAAATAATTTGTCCCAGGTTTCTATATTCTTCTTCATATTTAATTACTTTTACAATTGCTTTCGACCAGTCTTCTTTTGTAATATTTAAAAATTGTTTCCACGACTTATGTAACGAATTTTGGGAACAGATTTTTTCTACGAACTCATTTTTAATTGTGACCACATAACTTCAATTGGATTAAAAATACAGTATAAATACGGTGGTAACATAAAACAGTATGACCTTTTTTTTGCTATATTGTCAATCATATACAGATTTTCCCATTGTATGGTATTATGTACCTCCAACAATTGGTTTTTCTCGCTTGGAAATATATATAATTTTTTAAGAAGAAATTCTTGAATTACTTGCTTTTGGAGGACATAACGGGCATTATGAGATCTTGCCTTGAATAGTAGGCTACATTATATAATACAATGACACTTTCACAATTTATCTTTGGAATTAAACTTTTTTCAAAGAATGCCTCCAAAATATTTAAATCCATATTTTTGTGGTAATCCACATTACATTCTTCCAGCTTTTTACCACACAATTTAAGGCCATTTTGAACCCAAACATCCGTAGATCCATCATGCAGAATGGCTATGCGGGATCCTCTGCTTGGAGGTACATATTTAGCTGACATCTACTAGACTCATTAGTCCAACTTTTTTCGCTGTGTCGTGAGTGTCATACCAGGTTGCATCCAAATAATAAATCTGTTTTCCTTTATCTCTAAATTCTTTTATTTTCTCTAAAGATTCTATTCTCCAATTTAGGATTCTTTGTTTTTAGATTTTTTCTAAATTAATTTTCTTAAAGGTTTGGTTGTTGCCAAGTCCAAAGCTCTGGATATTCCTGCATCAGATCAATTTTTCCTTTCACAAAAATTCTCCTCTAATGGCCTCCAAAGCCCAACAACAAAATTATTCTCCCACGGTCGAAACATTGTTTACTATAAACTATTACAAGATCTGGTAAACACTGAAACTCGGCGGGCAATACAAAGCACGAAATAGTTAATTTAGCGTGTGGTTGCTGCTACTTGCACTCCTCAAAAAAACCAAGGCCGACCCGACCCTGCCTTTATTTATTTACTTAGGACGAGGCAATAATCCGATGCTTTTTATAGGAACTCTTACGACTTTTACCTTATACAACTGTTTATACGAATATGAATTACATCTGACGGGTACTAACTATACATGAAAAATTAAATACGATATGTATAACTTCGTTTCCATTTATTATGATCGTGCAAAAAATAGTATAAGCATCACGAACGTTAAAGATTATATCGTTCACAGACAAACTAAAATAAAAACTATCCTTACCTTTCGTATAAATTACCCTTACCGTTCTTAATACTTTATATAAGTTCTATATCGTAGGAGATAGACCGACGAGTTAGCTAATTAAATAAGGAAAAAACAATACCAAGAAATTTATTTTTCAAAATTAACGAATTTTGAGCGAGGTTATCTCGGAAATTATGCGCGATAGCAGAAAAATTGTATAGAATGGTCTTATCGCTAGGACGCCGGACGCCTAGCTTCCGAGATATAAACGAAAACCGAAAATGGGTTCCTTCTACGTACGCCCCTGTACTCTGCTTACCTCGTAGTAGTGGAGACACCACATGCATGTTTACCTCTTAACTAGTCTAAACGAAGAAACAAAGTTAAAAATTGTGTATCGTCCATTTCCATCTACAATCTTTCGTTAAGTGGACGATAAATTAATTTGGATAGATGCATACATTTAGTAGAGAAAATATTTTTTACAGATTTAAACGTCACTTTTCTGTTTCTGAAAATCCACATATTATTCGCCAGAGAAAATTGCAATATATATTTAGTGTTAAAGTTTTCTGTTTAGTTAAATACACTCAGGTTCGGTACCTTGTCTATGGATATGCAAGGATAGGTGCCTTCAAATTTTGCTGTCGTAACAAATTTCAAAACTGTCGTAACGGATTTCTTTGGAAATCCACCTTGTGACGTTGGTAGATCAATTGAGAAGTTGCTGGTACAAATTAGATGGTGCTTCACCTCACTGTGGGAATATAGTCGGCCAACAACACAATGAGATGTTCGAGGGTCGATGGATGAGACGTTTAGGACCTTGCAATAGCCCAGCAAAATCCCCAGACCTCGCACCGCTAGTTTTTTTTATGTTTGGGGTAAAATAAAATAAATAGCTATTTATGTAACCAATTGGAAAAAGTGCTATTTTATGTAAAGAGCAGATTTCTCGGTAGCGCTCGTTCCGCAAAAGGATGCGAGTTACACAAAATAGTGTTTCCCAACGTGTTTCATACAAGGTTTTTCGAATTTTCACCAATTTTGTATTTTATGAGAAGAAAACTGTGAATTTCATACATTTAAAAACAATCCAGTAGGTTGTAATGGTGTGACAGCTCGTCACTTTCATAGCTTGTCAGGTCTAAATAACCTACTGTGAAATGAACTTAACACAACCAGTTGCGTAATATTTTACTTTTCGTAACTGATTGTGAAAAGTAAGACGTTTCCTAACGTCAAAGGGTTTTGAAAAGTCTCACTTTACATGTCAAAATTAGAAAAAAGTCTATTCCACACCGTCGCTCTACCTTTCTTACTGCAGAATACACAGTTTTAGGCTCGTGGTTTCTCTTAATTTTTTTAAACAATTAAATACTTCTAAAACGATTAATTTTAATTAATCATTATTTTATTTGAGCAGAACATTCCCGAGCACCCAATTTCATAATTTTTCAAAATTCAACTGAAAAATTGTCTCCGAAAGGGTTTGCTAAGAAGAATACGAAAATATAATGACGTCACCTTAAATCCGATATGGCGGACTCCCAAAGATGACGGATTAGTTATTTTTTATGCACTTCCGTGATATGGGTATCAAATGAAAGGGTTTGCTGAGAAGAATACAAAAATAACCTAAGCAGCTGTCGTCGCTTCCAGTATTTTAACAAATTATCAAAAAGTGCAACATTTTCTCTAGCGCTATTGCCGCCAACACGTGATGCCATCAAACAGAAACGTCATGGCCTAAGAAAGTATTTCCACATCCAGCAATGGCAAGGAAATCACTTAGACCGTCTGAACTGGGGTTGAAAATATTCTAAATATCGATTCATTGCGATTCGCACAACAGCCCCCCCAAGCGCCAGAGACTTTGCTAAAAATATTGGCTTGTGGTGCACTACAGCTTGCCATGGAAACTGTGCATGCAGAAAATTACAAATTACTTATTTCATATTTTGCAAAGAATGTATGGGGATCAATAAGTTTTAATGTGCAAATAGCCAATATTGTAGATGACGATTATTGAAGATATAGATTATGATATCGATGTACAGTTTCACAATGTTATTGAAGAAATATAATAGCGCCTTGGTTACATAAATTTGTTTGAATATTTTTGTATTATACACCAATAAACTTAAAATTCATTTTTTTATTGAGAAATAATATATTTTTTCAACACCATGAGAACGGAAATAATATCAGTTTAAGAAGGATGAAACTCGAAAAAAAAACTATGTTCAAGTGGCCAAATTTCAGTCAATTTTTTTCCCAAAAAAATTTTCGGCCCAACATTTAAAGGAAATTTGCCAAAACTACGTTATAGGCAAAAAATCAATAAAAGAATAAAAATCAAAATTTTGGCTTCTTTTTTTCATTTTGTTTCAACATTTTGGCATAAAAAATGTTGAAACAAAAATTCTCTACAAAAAGTTTCATATAAAGTATATCGAAATTTTGCTTCGTTGGCGAGATATATTCACAAAACTGAAAAGGGTGCCCCTATCTCCCAATTTCCACCATCTAATTTAAGAGCACACCGCGGTATTTTCTTCTTAAATGACCCATTGTCAGATTCCTGCAATAAAAACACATGAACGTCTTTGTTCCTTTCCATATTACATAATCAATAGCTTATAACCCTTGGGATGAGAAACATTAGGTACATGGTTTCGAAGTCCCTCGGGCGACTATGTACATGTAAGTTTATAACGCTTTTTTCGGTTATATTTATGGGGATAATTCTATAATTCAATTAACTAAGTTTGCGTCTCAAAGTCGTCACAATCCCCTACTTTCGGTCATTGCTAACGCTCTGGAGATGTTCCAAGTATTTATCACTATTTGTTGATGATTTCCTGGGAGAAATTCCCTATACTAGGGAATTTCCTATACTAGAAATTCCCTACACTAGGGAATTTCTCCCATAGGATGAATGAAATAGATGACCCACTTCGACTGACCTCATTCCTAAAACAGAAATTCTAAATTGACCCTTCGCAGTATAAGACATCATCATCATAAATGAACCATGGCTTAAATTGGTTAGGAAATATTTATTATTTATTAATCGAGAATATAAATGTAGGTAGTCTAAGCGGAAGCACTTGCAATACACTCTATCACTAGGAACTTTTGTGAAGGGTTTAGGCAAAAATGATAGTTACCTTAAAAATGTCCTACTTTAAGTCCGCATGGCACTCGAGAAAGTGGTGCACACTGTAGAACTGTTGATATATCAGATTTGATACACATAAATCATGGAAAAGGACAAGCTAATCTTGCAGTACTAATATTACTGTTTTCTGTCTCTTGTCATGCTTGACGTTTATCTATTGCTATGTGACGTACGATTTTGAGGATGTAGAGGACTGATATTACTTAACGAGTAGTGATATAGGTCACTTCATAAAATTAGCGTGGATACTACATATCCAATATTAATAACTAATTAACTTGTACCTAGGACCTACTTTATATTAATTTTATCTAAAAGATAACATTCCTAAAATGAAAAATGTACTTGAAATAAAGTAGATAGATTCTACGAAAATGGAAATTGTTTGTGATAGGTACATATTATTCAATCTATATTCATCACAATCCAGTAAAGATACATGACAAGATGGTTACATATGTAAACTACATATGTTTACTTCTGGTGTGCATATTTACCATTGCAAGATGTGACTTTTATCAAACCAACTGCACTGGGGAGTAGGTACCTATTTATAATATGTTTTAATATATTATGTAATATTAAACGTTTCAAACGTATGTATTATAATCAAAGGGATTATTAATTGATATTATATTTTTATAGCTGGTTCGAGGATTATCATGGAATTATACGCCGACAAAATGTAACTATTGGTTACATGATCAATCACCCTGACTATGGCATAATGCCGACATCCGTTTCTTGTATTCAGGTATGTTTTTTCATAATTTTGAATTTTTTTAAACTATTATTTGCCTTCCTCCAATTAACTGATTTATTTAGTCTGGCAAGGAGATATCGAGGATTAAAATTGGTATACTTGTATAAAATTACCTACTTGGAGTAAACTTGGTATAAAATTAAAGGCACTAATAAAGAACTGTTTATCATTTTTAGCATTTTTATGCAATTATTACTTCAATTACATATACAGGGTGTTCCTTATTGACGTGCTTATATTTCATAGCGTAATTTCTTATGTCATTTTATGAAGAAAACTCCATATGAACATATACCGTGACATTTTTGCTACAGGGTGTTGATTTTTTTATGTCGTTTTTTATGTTCAATTTTGGTGTGTTAATAAGATATTTAACCACATATTTGAATTAGAAAAGTTGTTTTATCGCCCCACCAGTGGCGTCCCTAAAAACATTTTCAACAATTTTTAGAAAATTAAATTTATCATTCATAATGTTAATAATAATTAGGTTCAATTTGCATTTAATTATTTCAAAAATGCTAGAAACCGTTTTCATGTCGAATTGACCAGGCTAATAAGAAACAATACCTACACAGAAAAATGTCAGTGGCGTACCACTTTTTTGGTAAACATATCAGACGATTCGTATACAGGAACGCCACTGGTAGAAAGATAAAATAACTTGTCAAACTGAAATATATCGTTGTGTAGTACTTTCTAAGATATTAAAAAAATACGATTTAAAAAAATAAAAATGCAACACCCTGGATTAAAAAATGAAGCCGATGCGGAAATATGTTCATAGTTTTCCTCATAAAATGACCTACAGTCATACCCTGAAATATTAGCACGTTGCGTCGATAAGGAACACCCTGTACCCTTTATATAATTTCGTAGAAATACATTATTTATTTTAGTTTGCAGATTTAACTGACGATGAAACAGGAGGTATTCCAGTATTGCTCACTGGAGGGGTAGATTTTGATTACGTTGATATCATTGTATTACCTTTAGTTGACACCTTAAACTTTGAAGTGACTATATATCGATATAATAATTAATTAACGTATTTAATGAATGTATTAAGGTATAATATGTTCCTTTTAGTTGTGGCATGCTGTAATAAATGAATAAAATAGTTAATAATTAAGTTACGCTAAGGTTTAATGACAAAGTTTCGCGCCGTAATCCACTGTTTATAAAATTATGTAACACTTTTAACCCAAGTAGGTACTACGTTAATAAGTATTACCCGCATCCCTCACAAATAGAGTAGAATACTGATTCTCATAAGCCACTATCAGCAAAAATAGCCCACCCATGTGTGCACGACGGTTTAGGTAATTTTAAGAGATATTGGCAGGGGTCACTTATTTGTAGTGGCAGCATCGGCAGCCGTTCTGTGATTACATTCAATAATATAATTTCCATAATCTCTTCGTTTGGAGTTCGAGACGAATTTCTAGTGTGGACTGTGGTGTTTATTACGAAATTTTTAAACCTATTAAGTGTGTATTTCATGTCTTGTACTGTTTTACAATTTAATAACATAGAACGAAGTGTTCAATACATAGTTGCCGTGTAACACAGGTGAGAAAAGAAAATATATATGCATGGTATTGTAATGAATAATGTATTTTTACTTTTATTTATTTATTATACTTTTTCGAATTTATGCCATGTCTGTATTTTGTAAATCAATGTTATTAATATAATTATATTTATAAATTACTTCAACTATTATTATATTTTCCTTGTTCGTGCACACATAGGTTTCTCATACCTTACATTTAAATCCTAAATAATGTTTGTTAACATAGGAAAAAGTATAATCCTCTATGGTATTATTAAGTTTAATCTCTCTGTTGTCACAAGAAACTGTTTGCAACATTTTAACCTTTCAAAATTCCCGCCGCCTTATACATGAATTTGAATTCGAATTAAGCGTCTGCATAGAAGAACTACCAAAAATAAACATATTTATCTCTCAGGAACAAACTTTACTGCGCACAGCAAAGGGAATACATAAGTAATGTTGACGTTGGTTAGCGCAGCTGGCCTTTTATAACTTGCATTCGTTGCGTCGGTATTTTGGTCCCTTTATTCTGGCACGTCTGGTATCATAACGCATAGCTTATGGTACCAGACATAAACGAAGATAAAATAAATATAATTGACAAAATAATACAATGTATAACTCCTCCACCCTTAAAACGGCAACGTCGGTGGACGTGTCTGCTAGCGAAGGTATAGAACCTCTAGGCGTGATACCTCTAGACTTCTGGAGCTTCGAGAACATACCAAATATCTGCTTCTTATGCCACGTGAAAATTATTAATGCAAACCGGAAATAGACAAGATTGTCCATAGTGAAATTGTAGATTGGTCATCTGCTTGATCCAATAAGATTGTTTGATTATATATCTGAGGGAGTTTTGCTAACTTAACGATCTGTAGTTGTAGTGATTGTGTATTGATTGGTTAACTAGTTTTAATGAAGTTTCTCTTTTCTCATTTTTACCCTCAAACCAACAATATTATCTCAAAGAGGTATTGCCAACTTATATTAACAATAAAACATGAACTGTAAATATCTCAAAGTCCTTAGGACTGTCAGATAAGCCAATTCCAGATAATACGTCCTACGACTTAAGGAGCTGAAATCAAATCTAAAATTTGTTTCTAATATCCCGAACCCCTCCCGGCGCCCAGCCCCTCGATTGCCACGGTGCCTACTGCCCGTGGATGTTTGGCTGGACCCAGCATGGGGATAATGCGGGATGTCTTAATGTATTAATTAATTCCAAAATACATCTTGTTTCATTTGATTTTGGTTAACTAGTATGTGGTACCATGTCTGATAACTGGAATCTGGATCCATAGATGTAATTGGTATTTGATATAAATATTTCAACATTAATTTTGATGGGACATCCTTCTGGGACAGTTGTTAGTGTACTTTGGCAGATTTCCAGTACGTCATCTCCTGTGCAGTCTTTATGGACAGTCAGATCATCTGAGGTGATGATCAGGACATAATCAGGCCTGTTGGAAATAAACATGAATATGTTTACAATAGGCTTCATTCCTCATCATGTGCGATGTGCGTAGATGTACCAAGTATTGAAGTAAGCTTGAAAACTATTGTTTCATTATGATAGGTACTGAAACGCCCCGTATCTAGGCCGTGCGTTTGTGAGAAAATTTCCTAATTTACTTCTACTCATTTTTGGGTTTACCATAATTTTAGGTTAAACTAAATTATCTACGTCATTTTAAGTCCAGTCCTCTTTCTATTTTCACAACAAATATCCAGATTTATTAAAATACGTAAAATTATGGTCTACGCATATTCTATTTATTTCATGGCTGTTTTAGCAAAGTTTTAACGCAGTTTCGTAAGACATTCACCTTATCTTAAGTATGTTAAGATAAACAAACGAGAGTATCCTTCGAGCCCAGCAACCACATGGCCTGTGTTCACGTGTTCATCCCTTCGATGCCTTTACTGTAACATAGGTAAAGGATTTTCTAACACAGTGTCCATGCGACGGTCGCCTTATCTTAATGGGGTTATTCTAAACAAACTAGCGTAGCTTTGGAGATCGGAATGTATAAAATAAACAAATTGTGAGGGTTCCCATGGGAAACGGCCCGCGTCGGTAGGTTTACGTCACGACAAATTTCGTATAAAAGGGTGAACGCGAGCTTCAATCTAGGAGAGTTGGAGAACATCCGCTAAGCATTCTGTGACCACCAGGTCCGTCTAGTTTGGCAGAACTGTTCACAACTGTCCAATTCTGCATTACGTCGGGGCCGCTCCAGGTCCAGAGTTCTACGGAAGTGCTGTCCAGCAGACGTTAAGTATTCCAGGGCTGCCCCAGGCCCGGTCTAGCTGTAGACGACTGTTAGCAGCGTACCCTTGTACACAAAAAGGAGAGTTGTTGAATATTTAAGCTGACGTTCCGTGTCTCATCCAGGACCGTCCAGTCTGGCAGAATTATTCACAATTGTCCAATTTCGCATTACGTCGGGACCGCTCCAGGTCCAGTGTTCTGCGGATGTGCTGTCTAGCAGACGTTGAGTATCCCAGGGCTGCCCCAGGCCCGGTCTAGCTGTATACGCCTGTTCGCAACGCACCCTTTGTCTACAAGAAGCGAGTAATTTCCACCCGTGGATCCAAGTTATCCGTACCAGCCATGGACACGTTCCCGACCCACAGCGATATTCTCGAACCCGGGGAAGTCAGGGATGCGAATCTCTCGCTATTCCCAGCACTAGGTAATGTCACCTAGGGTCTACCCCTGCTGCCATGTCCTACATCGTTGTCTTCTATTTCAATCTAACGTCCTAAATCATTGATGTGGAACTTGGCAGTTAAATATTCGTAATTCATTCGTAAATCCACGACTCTATATCTCCGTCTACGGTATAACCCCTGGTTTTTCTGTGTTACTTGAAGCTTAGTATGATTAAGGTTCACTATGTAATATAAATTCTTCTTATTAGCATTTTATCATGTCCGAGGGAATCAATGTGCATAAATCATTCTAATACTTTAATTGATTTGGGTAATGAGTTGTACAAAACAAACGCATTGTTTCACACTTAACGTAATTGTCATCCGCTGTCCTTTTGTCCTGCTGTAAGAGTCGGTAACCGCAATCACTACCTGCTTCAAGTGGTTGTCGGCATTTGCGGTAGCATCTGGACCTCTCTAAGTTGCACCGGATAAGATTTGACACGTGCCTCTTTGCTTCATATGTTTCGGTATTTACCGATGGCCATGCACACCAGTGGTTGTTTTATTATTCGTGAATCTTTCCCACTTAACAACGGTCATCGACGCCCCGCAGATGGGGAGCGTTTTGGATCGTAAGGTTCACGGAACTAATCGCACAGGTTTTGTATTGGCCAGGATCTCAGAATATACCGGGAGGTTTTTCCCCAGGCATATGTGAAATTTTACTTGTGTAGTGTTTATATAGGATAAGATTTGACGAGTGTCTTTTGGTTCATTATACTCAGTAGGTACCGATGTCCGATGCACACCTTGTGTATTGTCTAGCAAGCCGGCGAACCGACCACTCAAATCTATAGAGGGTACTGGCATCAAGTTATGCCCCTGCGAGCCCTGCACCGATTGGTGCGCCCAGAAGAGACGATTGTCCCTGGGGAAATCTTCAGAGGTTCAAAGGTTGTGAGACAATAATACAAGTTCTGTATTAACTAGGGTACTCAACATTATACAGGGAAAGTTTTACCTATACTGGACTTCGGTAACTCCTGCGTGGTCCCAATCACATAATTTTGTTGATTGCCTACGCTAATATCAAAATGGCGATTGCCATAAACAATGACATTGCGTCATTGTTTGTTTGTACGATTCATTATCTAGAAGTAAATGGTACCAAGGTATCTACACGTCTGTTTCCCTCATCTGCAAATAGTTTATCATGCTTTGTTAGCCATGTTAACTACTAATTATGCAGTAACTTTATATGAGGCGATAGTCTCAACAAACAGTACCATTGTCCCTTGCAAATATGACTATGGTCAGAATAAATGTCCTAAAATAGTTTCCGTATTTTATTGAGTTCCGTTTACGTTCGAAATTAAGTAACCAATCATGTTGTGTTCCTAACAAAGTATAGTCTTACACCTGTATTACAGTGCTATATAAAGATCTAAACACAGTGTCATTAAGTCAGAGTGTCACAGCTATCAGGGTTTTCCAAGTGTTCTTTTATGTTATAAATTGAGCTAACTTAAATCAGATCCGAATAGGGACAAGTAATACCAAACTTTAAAAGAATCAGGGTATAAACAAAACTACAATCATAACGTAAAATTGGGTCCTAACCAACTACAACTAGACGATCACGTAAAAGGCCAACTTGCTTGTTTTCTTGCTTTGTCGGATGTATGTATATGTATATATGTGTATGTGTGTGTATATATGTGTATATATGTGCGCATGTGTGCATGTGTGTGTCTGCATGTCTGCATGTATGCATGTAGGTAGGTACGTATGTATGTATGTGGATATGTAGTCATTTGATAGACAAGTAAAGCAAGCGAGAAGTATAAAAATAAGAAAGAGTAAGTAAAAAGTAAAAAAAGTAGAGGGAGGGGGGGGTGCCGTTTCAGTACATTAGGGTGATATTTTATTAGGGTTTATTAGGGTAATACCTGCCTTACAGTTATTTATATATGTTGTTATAGTTTATGTTATAATAGACCAATAACATCTTTTCATGAGTGCACTTCTGGTTTCGTTTATTCCACGGTGGCAAGTTTTTGTTCGGTGGTAGGTAATATTTTAAAAACAACATATTTTTGGCGTATGGCCACTTACGATACTAGGAAAGGACCTTCCATATTACGCCTTTTATGTAAACCTCTATTGCACATCGATCTAATATCTAACTCCTAAAATTTATAACACAATTCCCGTCGAAATTAAAGATGCAGTTAATATTAGTTACATCATAAAAAAAATATATTTCATCTGTCAAGAAGCATAATACTGATTTCACAATTACTTTTTTTAATCAACTTACCTACCTTGTATACATTGTATAATACCACTCGTATTTACTGGATTGTGATTCATACTAATGGTATATGTTGACAAAAGCCGTGTACCTACCTATGAGCCGTAACGCCGTAACGCCTTGTTCTATAATATTATGAAGCACTTACGCACAATAACCTTACAACCCGCGAGTTTTGTAATATACTATTTTGCGATGATAAATTAAAGAATAAGAAATTATTTAAATTTGTAAGGATTCAATCTAATCCTTACAACAATAATCATTATTTGTCAAATATATGGACCATTCTCGCAAAACAAACGGAAAATGGATAGTACCTACCTACTGTCCTGTCACATTTTTGGTTATAAAATTTATTAACAATTTCGTAACGGCTTATTTATACGTCTGATTTAAACCATATCTGTAAAGTTGGTTGCCTACATGAGCATCAATTCAACTTATTCGTTGAGTGAAAGGATACCAGAGTCCTTTATTCAACGACTTTACTTTCCACCGCTCGCCGGCCTTATTGATTATGATTTCTTTTGTGAGAAAGCTATTGGAAGGTAAAAAAAATGTGCTATACAGAATACTTATCTGATATCAGACACTTCAGTAAGCCATTAAAAATAGTGAAATTTAGCCATTTTTGGGTAGACCTGATTCCCGCAAGCGTCTGATTTGTGCCATTGAGATCTTCTTGGGAAACCTGTATATTATTTATTCAGTTTCCGATATTCTGGAGTTTCCGTGTAGTACGTTCATATAATTTATGTTGGAAACTTCACTTCTTTAAGAAAGATTTGTTTTCTTAGCCGCATTCTCCGCTAGGTAAATCAGCCATTGCCATTAACATAGGCTTTGGTTTGAACCATTTGCTGTGATAAAGATGAAGAAACCCTCGTCAGTAGGTCTTTTGATTTATTTATTTCTTTGGCTATCTGACAGTCATCGACAAGATATATAGATGTGTATGTTGTTTTAGGGTTTTTACGTTACACGTTCTTACGCCACACATTTTTACGTATGGGTTACATATCCACTTCCACCTGGACCTTTGCACATAATTGGACCAACACATTTTTACATCTGGCTTACATGTACAGCTTCCCTGTATATCTTTCATTTATAATTCTCACTTAATATAATATGGTTTATCATTAATTGCGCTATTATATAGTTTCGGTCATTTATCAATTTTAATGTTTTCATTTACGTAGTTCCTTTTTGGTGAGCTATACGTGCGTAAGTACAGTAACCTAATTTTGTCAACAATATACATAAATACCTACACCTAATTTATTTATAACACACTGAGCGCACAAAACACACTGAACAGATTTGTCAAACTGACTACAAACTAGCTACTCGACTTATTAGTAAATTTATTAAGAATGACCAGTTATTATAATATTTTTTTTTTCGTTTTTAACAAATTTGTTGTTAGATACTTATTATAGTGCGGCAATGGTAGGATATTTCAACATATTGTGCACTTGTTGGTAAAAGAATTAAATTTGGCACAGAGGTAGACCAATGTAATATGAACAAATTCGGAAGAGGAATCATGAGCCATATTTGCTGCTGAAGATTTTTGTGAATGTTTATTGAATGTTTTGAATGAAAACATGCTACATAGTTTTTATATTTATATAGATATAGATTTATATAGGTTATTTGTTATATATATATATATATATATATATATATATATATATATATATATATATATATATATATATATATATATATATATATATATATATATATATATATATATATATATATATATGTATATATATATATATATTAGCTTTGAAATTCATTGCTATTCATATTTATTTTGTGAAAATATATATATATATATATATATATATATATATATATATATATATATATATATATATATATATATATATATATATATATATATATATATATATATATATATATATATATTTATATAATAATTTTCTATTTCACATTTCAAATTATATTTAAATTATTTAACAAAATACAATACAAAATATTAATTTAACTTTATAATATGACTCTGAAGTATACTGTGTGTGAAATGTTAAAAAAAATGTTAAAAAATTTAAAAGTTTAATGGAAAACTAACATTTATTACATTCAAATAAACTTTCATTTATGTACATTTTTCATATTGTATTAAAAAATTAAAAGGCAAAATTTTAAAAATCTGTTTTACAGTTTACAGTCCCAGTATACTGTCAGTTCAGAATATTCATTTTAAGAATGCGAGTTCAGTTCTCAGAACACTCCCCATCGCAAGAATACAGTGGTGTGCATTTCAGACCGGCCTTGTTGCACTTGTACTTTTTCATACAGTTTTTGCATTTACAAGAGACGAGTTGTCTAGAGATGTTCATACATGCCGCTGATCTTGATCCAAACCCAATCGGTTGGTAATGGCATTCTTGGTGCAGGAACGAGGGCCTGACCCCAGATATATCCGCCCTGGTATACTGCTCTTCGGACGTACTGCTCCTGGGCTGTCCTTGTCGGTGAGGTCAGCTGGACGTTAATTTTTTAGTTTAGTTAACAGTTTGCGACGTACCTTGTCGATATCGGATATCTGTGCTTGTTCTGTCATAAAGCAGTGTGATGAACCTTTCAATGGCCTGCATAGCGTCCTCATCAATACGATCTTGTGCAGTGAACAGAAGAGTGAGTGTCTGGGTCAGCTCAGGTAGCAATGTCCACACTGCCCATGCTTGTTCCCTTTCCACGTCCTGCGAAGCAGGAGACCATGCCGCAGCCTGTCAAAACATGAAATCGTTAGTGCCTGAGCTTTTCAGGACCCAGAACCCGAGCAATCTTATGGGCTGCAAAGAAGCGGAACATTTCCCCCAAGCCGAAGGACACCCACACTTCAGTTTCCTCATTCAAGGTGCGTGCCAGAGTCACTGCCAGGACAACAACAGTGTCAACTCTGCAGGCGAGGATCTTCTTGTGGCCATTGTGAGCATCGTGGGCGGCATGCAACATAAGGCGGGTGTCGGCCTCCTCGTGGATACAAGAGCTGAAGTATCCAGAAGCGGTGGCTTTCTCAAGACATCATCTCCTTTAGTGATGAGCAGCTCCTTGTCTGCAAGCTGGAATACATCATAGAGGACGTCAGAGGGTGAAATAAACAGCTCTTTCTTGTTTTCGTCGACTCTGGGGAAGCTGGCCCAGTTCTCGGGAATAATTGAACCATCTACTACTCGCCTTCTCACCCCTTTTCCCCGCTTGGATCTTGCTGTACCTTTCAACAAGTTTGTAATGTAGCGGTCCACTGGAGCGCCTTTGTAGAATTTTTTGTGGAGTATGTTAGGCATAAAAACTTGCATGGCATAGTCGTTGAATGTTTTCGCCGTAGCAGTCTTCAGCAACTGGATGATGACTCCATTGAGGACAATGCAGCTTGTTGGAAGTACCTGAGACCTAGGCTGACTCAAGTCTTCTAGACGAGTGATAAGATCACTCTTTACACTAAACCGGATGTCACCGCCATCCGATAGTGCAGGAGGGAATGCTTGGTTTTCATGCTCTAATAATTCGTCTAGATTTCCATCCCGGTTTTGGCATCCGATTTACAGACGAGAGAAGAGGTTCCCATTATTTCTGTAGGATTTATTATTTTATAATTTCAATAAACATTCACTAAAGGCTTCTACAGCAAATTTTAGAAAACTTCTGCTGTCTTTCGGATGTCCACTGGAGGCCATTTGGAAAATGGCTGCGACGACCGCCAGGAGCAGTGGCTGATGATTCCACATCTAGAATTGTTCATATTACATAGTTCATAGTTCATATTACCAAATTTGGTGCTTTTAACAAAAACTGCACAATAGATTAGCTAATCTACTTTACTATTAGACTCCGCTTTTATGCCGTCTATACCTGGAGTCTTTTTATTTTTTAGTTCATTTATGATGCCAAGAACTTCTTTTTTATTTGTAACTGTTATGTTAAAAAGTTTAGAACAATAATAGTCAATAACAATATACTCTCTGGATTATAGTTTTTGTCAGTTCTTATTTTGGATGTCAGGTTTTTACCCACCATAGCAGAGTTTTTATTGTATATATTACTTATTTGTTGTATGTCACAGACTACTTTGTTATTATCTTTTAGTTGATATGATTCTCTTCGGATATTGGTACTGGTTATATTTTTTATTGGTTATAGTTTTCCATAACTTACTATCGTTACTGGCGTTTTCGTAGAAATTATTTTTTGTTTCTCTAATTAACTGTCAGATTATTTTTATAGATTTTGTATGTATTTTTTAATTGTTGATTTTGTTTCAATATTTTGTATAGGTTATTTTAATTTTTTATTGAAACTAGTATCGCATTCGTAATCCAGTTTTCTTTCTTTTTACATGGTTATGTTTTTACATTTGTGGTACATAATTTTATTTTGTTCCATATTGTATTTATGTAGTCATTTGTTTTTGATTTAGTGATATTACATTTCTTAAATATGTCGTCCCATTTTATATTACTTAACATATCCTTTAATTTATTATTATTAATATATGTTCTATAGTTTTCAGGATTTGGATGAAGTATATGTTCATTTATTATTATTTACAGCACAGTCCTATCATGGTCTGTTACAGAGTCTTCCGGGTCATCCGTATATGCTGAATTGTCACTTTCAACTGGAAGGACATTACTGCACGCGCCCTCACAGTTACTTCATCTGGAAGAGCAATGGATACCTGCCTTGCGACATTCACAACATGCACCACAACCGCTGGTGCAGCTTCAGAATACTGTTTAAAGGATGGCAGCTAGGGCAGGTTGGGTTAAGGTTGTAAAGGGTTAAAGACCTCCATCTGCTCCTTCCATTCAACCCCAATAAGTAGGTTCCAATTTGGTGCCCAACCATTCTTGAACTTAGACTCTCTATGAGTGTTGCAGTGCAGAGCCTTAGCTGGTGGTGGAGAGGGGTGGTCTGGCTTCATCATTGTGGTGATTTTAGGAATGCTGCGTAGCGCTGTTTGTCTAACTTCTCTCCCCTCTGCAATTATGTAGTGGTGGTGACGTTTCTGGTCTGCACGTTTTATGCTGTTGGCAGTTGGCAAGTCACATATTGGCTGAATAACACTGAGAAGGTTGATCCTGTACCCCTCCTGACTCGATGTAACATGAATACACCATCAATCACATTAGCTTTATCCGCGGGGGAAAATAATCCCTCTTCAGGCAGGCCAGTTTAGTTGGGGGCCATACAACTTCTGCAATTTAGTTTAGTTAATACTTCTACACACTATTTCCATATAAATACTTAGCACATACTACCGATATGTGTTTGGAAGAACTTTTTATGCAATTTATGTAGAACCTAAAGTCCATAGCTCGCTTACGGTTAGTCCTATGACAAAAATGCGATGGGAGTGATTGTTTCCGAGATATAAGCGAAAAACTGAAAAATGGTTCCTTTAACCCCTCCTTGAGCTCACACCCCACTCTCGTTGGTGTATATGTGTACCCAAGTATAAACGAAGCGTTTAAAAAGATATCCAACTCTACGAATTTTTGTCACCGTTCGCCATATTTTTGTCTAATTTGACTGGGGTAAAAGTTAAAAAATCGTACGAAGACAAAATCTTTCGGACATGCGTTTTCTAATGCGTACTGAGTTGTTTTATTTACCAAGTGTAGATGTCGTACAATAATAGGTAACTAAGTATTAATCTTCAGAAGAATTCCAAATTTAAATTTTAAAGGCATGGGGTTCGCAATAGGACACAAAGTGGTCGTACCTAACATATTTACGAACTCTGCTATTACGTTTCCAAACGCAATTCTCTGAATTTGAGATCACCTCAATATTATTTATATCTACCGAATCCAGTTTTTTTCCAATGCAATCCCTTTTGAGTCGTTACGAATAATCACCATAACAAATCACTATTTTATGAAATACCATACTTCTATTAACACCAAAAAAAATGTATGAAATCGGTGATGGAAGGAATGGGCTTCATAATAAAATTAATACCAATATCTGAATAACAATATACTTACAGAGTGTAGATATGAGCAACCATATATCATTAAGTTAAATGCAAGTTGCCTACATGTTACAATAATTCATTTTGACGGTAGTTACTAAATTTAAACAATCGCAGATGTACACAAATAACAATAAACTAATAAAGTACTTCTCAAATGAGTTTCAATATTCTAATATGTTTTTATTAAATATTATAATTTTTAAGTAATTGCAGTTTTTCATTTTGTCAACTTGCAATACTAATTAACATATGAGTGTAATGTTGGTAGTATAATCAAAGTTATTGACAGTGTATATAACATTATTAAGCGTTTCACAATAAAGCGTTTGTGAGAAAAGCAAATACTATAAAATATTATGTAAATCTTGGCTCATACATTTGTCAAATAATACATACCGCTAGCCTTGAAACAACGAAACTAAAATATAAATATAGCCAATAATAGATTAACTTTAACACTCAAGTACTACATCATCTTGATAATATTACTCATCCGTTCATGAAGGCTTTTGCAGCTCCAATCAATTAAATTATAATTTCCCGGATAATGCTGAACTAAATTAATTGGGTAAATTCATCATGAAAAGAAAAGTTCTTGTTTTACATATATTGTAAATTAAATATAATTATTATTTTCAAATAAAAAACAAATAGCAGTCTAATCAATGAATGACCCAAAAGGGGTTGTATAGTGCATGGAAGGGGGAAAACTTGTCGCTGCAGGAATATGTTGGTGGTAGTTCAAACGTAAATATATTAAACGTCCCCGTCCGTCCGCTTCAGAGGTAGGGAGATAGAAAATTATATTTTTTGTACTTTTTTGCTTATAACTCGAAAACGGAGCGTCGGCGTCGTAGTGAAAACTTCCTTACATAATTGAAAGCATATAAATTATTTTACATAATTTGATAATTTGTTCTATACTTATATTTTTTCACTACGAAGCCACGCACCATTTTCGAGATATCTGCTCTCAAAAGTCAGCAATTTTTAAATATACATATTTTTCTCACACGTTTTTTGTCCTAATTCTTCCTCTTGGTAACTCCCCGGTCGTTTGTTTTAGACAAATGTCCCAAGAAAATATTATAGAGCTTCAAATTTTCTTCTATAACATATATACATATAGATACTAATTTATTCCCAACGTGTCAGAAATTAAAATAATTTGATTTTTTTAGCATAAAGTAATTATTTTCCAAGAAAATTTAAAATAAGCAAAGTTATTATTTTTATTATTCCAGAGTTGCAATTACGGTGCAATCCATAGTGCCTATGTTAGTTTACATAGAAACTAATATAGGCACTATGGATCACACATGCGTACATGAAGTAAGTTCAATATCAAGCATCCATCTGTATACATAGGTCGCTGGATATCGCTGTGCTACAGCAAAAACGCCACCTGACCATAATATCCAGTTGATAAAACCTAGCAGAGGACCAGTCCAAACCAATGTTTTTTCCACCAACCAAATGCTACACTGGGGCTCAAGGAAATTTTGTTCCTAGACTCATTTTCTGGCTGCGATTCTACTAGTGGAACTTCTGGAAAAGAAATCTCGGCGTCCTCGAAAAAATTAACTTTCTCAACACCTTCAGATACGATTAATTTTTGCAATCGCGCCCCAGCGACGTGCATTCCACCAGGTGCAGCTCTGGCTGGGAGACCAACTACCCCCAGTCCTGTGTGGTTGGGAATGAAAAGACAACTTTCTAGCTTATATGCTGATGAAAAATCAAGCACCATCCAGAAAAAAATTAATTAGCCCTCATTATTTGCAACTATATGGAAAACTGTAGCATCGCAATGTGCAGCTGCAAAAAGGAGGGCAGGAGGGGTTGTGCAACTCTTAGGCTGCTTGGTAATTTTTTTGAAACACAAGTTTACTCTCCACACTCACTTCTACACTAAATGTAGGCACAAAATTTTTAAACAATAATTGGTCTAAGGTGCTTCATTGTATGTACTTAAGTGAAACTAGTTTCGTTGGTCCCTTTGAATTATTTGGTCTTTATCAAAGAGGCTCCGAAGGTTACGCCAGCTTTTACAGTTTGTAGTTGAAACTAGCGAGGTATGGAGTCTGGAGTCCCCAGGTAGCACAGAGTTATCTTCGATCTCATATTGAAATTTATTCCACTGCCTGGCTATATTTCTACCATTGAGGTGCTCCATAAGCTGGAATTCATGTGTCGTACAATTTAATCTTAATAATTATGTCTAGTAACAAATATACCAACGATCTCAATTACTTCGCGAGAAACTCAATGCCGGCAAACCAAGAGCTGTTGTTGACACATATGACACATTTGACATAGGCAAAAATGACAGGAAAAACACGGCTTATATGTATATATGTCATAAATTTATATTCAAAAAAATCCTAATGCATGTAATAACAAAATAGATACAGAACATGTTTCTACAATTTGTTAATATAAAAATATTAAATAAATTAACCAAAAACATATTCTCTATATATAAACTTATATACGTACATACATACCTACTTACTATAAATATACATCTACATAATATCAACATAACTGTTCTTCCCTATTATATTAATCGAACACAGTCTAGTAACCTTAAAAATTAATTAAAACTGCAAATAAATGTAAAATATAGCAAAGAAATAAGAAGATATGAGACATAGACTATCATCATACATAGAAATAAGAAATACACGACGCGTGAACAGCAATAATACTGCCAGGACCGCACTAACTAATCTAAAATATAAATAATAAACATAGCTTTGATTTATTGGTAATGTAATTAATATTAAATTTAACATTCACTCCCATCAGAAGATGCATCATTGCAAACTGGTGACTCTTGGTTGTGAATGCACTTTAGTAGTTTTGTGTAATTTATCAATTTAAATTTGAAAAAGTCACAATTTATTTTTTTACATATCAAATGAAGACGTCCTTGTAGTTTTGTATAACGCAACAGAAATAAATTGTTAATATGACATTAATACATCCAATTTTATCTGTCTTTATTTTAACCTTACTCATCGGTTATTTAAAATACGAGAGGTGTCTGTATTGCCGCCAGAATCATGTCAATCATAACTAATATAATCATCTCTTCATTTCCAATTATCAACAATAGATTAAGTTGAGTGACCTTATACTACAGATGGCTTAATAACAATCTTCAGAAGTATGTCAATTTCTCTGGCATACTTGTGAATGAAAACGAAAGTCTTCATCTAAAGGTTGTAACGCCCGCAATATCAATCAATCGACCAAGGCATCAGTGGTAATAGATCTGTTCACTTAAAACTACTAAGGTGTGGCTGACATGTAGGTATTATTAAATTTATAAAAAGGAGAGGTGTTATCAATATATTCTACTATTCCAAATAGTATAATTTTATATGGTACGATTAAATGTATTGCAATCAATATAATATATGTGGAATAATAGTATTATCTAACAATGGTATATGTAAACAAGCTTATTACGTACCACGTAATAATAATATAACAGTGACACTTTTCAGGTAGAGAGTGACTGGGAAACCAAAGTCAATAATTATGAGGACATCCATCCCTATAAGGTTTCCTAAATATTCAAGGACTGAAAAGAGACGAAAAGTAGTTCACTGTTAGAATGTTTTGTTATTAGGTTATTTTTATTATGTATTGGATTATGTAAATATAAAAAAAATATTGGCAATGATCTATCAAATGGAATCTTTCTAATACTACCATTAAATGAGAAAACCAAAGCAGTTTAACGGAAGGATATTTATACACAAACAAATTTCATTAAAAATTCAAGTTCGGTAACTGCCTGATGCTGCGAGTAAATATGTCAGTATGCAATTAGCAACTTCAATAATAATTGTAGGCCATGACAAATATTTTGAAGTCAGATAAATTCAGATTACCTAGGCATTTTTTTCACATAATGATTTATTTGGGAGTCTTTAGATATTCTTAAGTATTCCCTATTCGGAGGTGGGAGAATAGGAAAGAATCATGTTGTCGTCAATTTATTTTTTATATTTTTACTGTAAAGCTTCAATAAAAGTGAAAGAACTTATGTAATTTCTCAATTATTCGTTTCTGTATAATCAACACATATTAAACAATATTAAACAATGTTTTAAATCATATTAGTAAATTTGCTCTCTGCTAGACAACTACAAAGTATGCAACGAATTGAATATGATATTCTGAATATGATATTCTGAATATGATATTCTGAATATGAAAACTGATATTCAATGAATGAATATCAGAAAAACTAAAATTCAAGTTATCCAATAACACAACTAAAATTGTGTTCTACCATTTGAAAACTGTTGGTAACTTGTGCAATTCTATGAAAGATCCTTTAGCCTTGTATTATCATTCAAATGTAGTGTACAAAATTCCATGTAACGATTGTAATGAAACATATAGGGCAAACAAAACAAAATCTAAAGGCACGTCTAAATGAACACAAATATTCATGTAATGAAAAATATAAAAACAAAAAAGAACATGCAGCGCTGGCTGTACATCATTTCACAGAAAACCATAATTTCAACCATGATGATGTAAGTATATTAGATAAGGAAACTAACTACAATAAAAGTCTTATAAGTGCAATGGTGTATATAGTCACACAACTCTTTAACAGTGAATAAACCCACCGACACTGATCATTTAAGTATTATTTATAATCATTTAATAAAAAAACCACATAACAATAAAAAAGCTTAGATAGCAGTTGTTCTTATTAAATACCTTCATGCATACTTTCTAGTGATCTAGCAGAGAACAAAATTAATAACCTGATTTAAAACATTGTTTAATATGACGTGTTGTAGTACAGTACGTCTCATTTATTTGTTGACAATAAGCACTATGTACCTTACTAACGAATGGGAATGTCTCACTATAAGGTATATAGGGTTATAGGTAAGTGGCTCACGTCTTAATTAATGATTTTAATATATTATAATATAATAATTAATAAATATTTTTTCAGTGATAATAGATGTTTTAAAAAAAAATTAAATTGTTTTCAAATTGTTTATATACATTGTAGGTATGTTATTTTTATAGACGATCTTAAAATGTATTTTAAATCGTTTATTTATATACATGTAATAATATATTCTAAAAAAAACAGTAAATATTTGTCAGACTAAAATTATATCACACTGTTAAGTATACTCATATTATGCAACAAAACAAAATACGTAAATAATACATTTATATGGAAGACAGCAAAATACTTGTCTTGTACTTCGACGCGGGTTTTGCCTACAGAGTCACCAGCGCCAGAAAACTGAAAAAGGTATTTTGAAAATAGCCAAAGTCACTTATGTATCCCAACGCGTTAAAAATTAGCAAAATTCCTGATCTGCAACTCCGAAAATCCCGGTATACCGATTTTGAGTCCAATCGGACCACAAATGGCAAAAGCGTCCGTCATGTTGTCATGCATCGTGGGCGAAACCCGTGTTGGAACATATAATATCTCAATAGAGGATAAATAGAGCCACAATGCAGAGTAAACGCAAGTCGTTGTCGCTGGAAAATTGTTTATGTTGGGCGAGTATGGTGTACGGAGCGAACAACAGCAGATCTGAGGCACATCTGAGGTATAAGAACTTTATGCGCGTCTTCTCGAATATTGATTTTAAATCGCGGCGCTCCCACCCCCAGAATATTATGAATGGCGGACGACAAGCATAGGACTGGACGCAATACGGAGCACCAAGGAACCAGCCCCAGAGGTTCTACTTAAGAGCATCTCGTGCATATGCCAAAAAGGTTGTGAAGCTGCTTGTGGTTGCCGTAAAGCAGGATTGAACCGTTCAGTCCTGTATTTATCTTGCAATGAGACATGCTGCAAAAACACTCCCGGCCAGCTTCGAGACGACGAAGACGACCAAGACAGATAACGCAGAAAATCTCGATTTTGCCGAGTCTGACTCGAAATTGATGCCTCAGAATGATGACAATGATAAGCCACAAATATTGACCGTAGATATGGCTAATTAAAAAATTCCCTCTATTGGAGTAGATATGGCGCGTTTCAAAAAATTATATATTTTGTAATATGCAACCAAACCTAGAAGATAAGGCATCTGCAGACTCAAAAAAGATTTCTTTAAAAAAATATATTGGAGGATTATTATTATTTTAAGTGGATCTTCGTCATAATCCACGATGAAAATCTGATTTTGTAGGAAATTGTAAATCAACTTCCAACTTGGCGTACCGTAGAATGGAAACTATTGATCGCATACGAAAAATTAATAGGACCAAAATTACGATCTACATATTTTATTTGAACTATTCTTGATACCACTGCAATAACAGGGCTATTTCCCTAAAAGTGACCAACCTCTTGAGCGGAGACCCTCCGAGGTCGCAAACTCAGGTATACTATCAGGGGACCCATGTCTACCATCCCATCAAATTTCAATTCTTTGCGACTTTTGAAGGCCTGAATTTATAATTTATAGTCAAAAATGCTTAAGGAGCGAAGATATATCGGAGCAGCAAAACGTGAAATTTTTTTTTTTTTAAAATAAATTGTTAATTATAAAATTAAGCATAAGGATTCCAATGTCCGGACCCCCTAAAACATGGGAATCAGTGAAAAACTCACCTGTATGTCAAACGTTCCCTTCTTGTCTCTATTTCATCCCTGACAACTACTGGACTATAGTGGATAATTGAAATATATGACTATGACTATATCAAAGAGATCTATTACATTAATATTGTTGAAGTTTGCTTATCAATAACTTTGTTAATTTAAGTCCGATTTGATTAAATTTTTTTCAACTAGTAGCTAAATTTACAGAGAATCTCACAGAGGATTTAAATAAAAAAAACTAAGCAAATGTCCATATTATACAGGGTGGCACAAAAAGCCACCTTTTTGCTTTTTTACTCTAACTTTAAAACAATATATGGAGTGGCCAACCTGTTACACCTTAGAATTTCTTATTTTGTTAAGCTACATCTATTCATTATATTTACTTTTTTTATTTGTTACAATAACTTTTTTTTGTTAAATATACAAGGGTTTTAGAAAAACGTTACACTTTACATTTATTTCTATAACAATTTTAAAAATTTTACCACAACAAAAACGACCTGAAAATAAACTGAAAAACCTAATCAACTTAGTACCAAGTGTTTCACCCACGCGCACGAACAACTTCTGCAATTCGTCTTGGCATGCCTCCATTAGGTTTTGAATGTAACTCTGGTCGATTTGCTGCCATTCTTCGATTAAAACTTCACTAAGCTGCTGCAAATGTGCAGGAGCTGGTACACGCGATTGTACTTTCCTTCCAAGAGCATCCCAAACATATTCAATTGGGTTTAGATCTAGGCTTTGAGGAAGCCAATTCATCACTAACTATCAACCTCGACTAAATACTCATTAACGATTCGCATACGATAACGATGAGCGGCGCAAAATGAACAACTAAACAACTAATGGTTCTAAAACGTCTTGTATATACCTAAACGTCTTTTATATACCTATCTGCTGTCATAGCTCCCCTATTCACTATAATTAAGTCCGTCCGGGCTACCCTACTCACGCCATCCCACACCATTACCGAACCGCCTCCATGACTTACTCTAGGCGAAAAATGGTTTTGGAAGAAGCGCTCACGAGTTCTACGGTAAATTCTTTCACGTCCATCCGGTGATCCGGACAAAACCTTGACTCGTCAGTGAATAGGATATTGCTCCATTCTTCATTACCCCAATATTCGTGTTCCCTAGCATACCTGAGGCGTTCAACCCGATGGTTTCGTAATCATTCTGGACCCGTTGCAGGTCTCCTTACTCGCAGTCCAATATCCAAAAGCCGCCTTCTTATTGTTCTATCCCTTATTTGAACTTGCCTCACCTCCTCTAATTGGTTTTTAGCGTTATTAAAATTTAGCGTTATAAAGAGATTATCTCGCTCATTAGTTGATTTTTTTCGACCACAATTATTTCTTCTTGTGAATACACCAAACTCACGAAATCGTTTTACATCAGCTACTATACCGCACCAAAGCAACCGCTCTCGCAGAGTCGGTTGCAGAAAGATCCATATTTTAAACTAATCGTATTTTTTAAATTAATGATAAACGCACTCAAATGTCACAAATTTTAAACTAACGGTTGTCAGTTTTGTTCTGATAGAAACAATTGTCTTTCATAGTCAGCTGTGCAAAAAATCATTCCTTGATCAACTTTGTTATTACCATAGAAATAAATGTAATATGTAACGTTTTTCTAAAACCTTTATATGTTTAACAAAAAAAAAGTTATTGTAGCAAATAAAAAAAAATGCATGGAATAGATATAGCTTGATAACAAAATAAGAAATTATAACTTGTAACAGGTTGGCTACTCCATATATTGTTTTAAAGTTAGAGTAAAAAGGCACTTTGTGTGTCACCCTGTATAATATGTACATTTGCCTAGTTTTTTTTTTAAATTTAAATCCTCTTTTTAATCCTCTGTGAGATTCTTTATAAATTTAGCTACTAGATGAACTAGATGAAAACAAATTTAATGAACTCTTTTTTAATGAATTTAATGAAATATTTTGCCGGTGAGTGTAGTTCAGCCATATATATACATATATACATGAAGAACTATCAAAACGTTCTTCTCTCTGTGACATCACTGGAGCAATGAATAATGACCTACGAATTAAGTGGTACCATAATATGAACTTTTTTTTACAGGATTTTACACGAAAAATACATATGAAGGAAACGGCATGTTGTTTATATTTTCTAATTTATAAATACCTAAGCTTATTTTGGCAATTTTCAAAAGTGTGGGTAAATATATGCTGCTATAATCTGAATTATAATTATCAATAAATAATGATAATACACTACAGTCTATATTATCATGTAAATGTAGATTGTTGACTATACGTACACTTATAGTCAACAATCTACATTGCCTTTTACGATTATACAAATCAAAACTTTTGTACAACTTTGATCGATCACCTCATATTGCGAAAACCAATCGCTCAACCATATAATAATGAAACATTAACAATGGTTATTACGATTTTAAGAACAGAGAAATACATATTTTAACAAAAGTACGACTTAAGGTGAGATAGTTAATTATTATGGCCCAAATTTAATTGTAATATTAGCTTATCGTTTAGAATCTCAAGTTGTATCTTTATGACTGAAACAATGCTAATAGCTAAAACATTCTCAGGATGTACAGGATACAAGTTAGGAAATATTGGGTATAAAAGCGAAGGAAATGAATCTTAATTTATAGTCATCAATATCCATCAAAAATGAACACATCGGTAATGGAACTCAAAATATTTAAAATTATTTCTAGTCTACTAATACATTTTGCAGGTACCCCTTATATTAGCTACGCTTCTTGTTGTTTCAAGTTGTCTATCTTATCCTCAAAGAAGTGAGTCAAAAATACCTAAATATCCCAACAATAATTACAGTGCATCGAAAATTGTAAGTCATGAAAGCAATGTAGGCTATGGGAACTACAATTTCTCGTAAGTATAATATTATTCTGAATATATTGTTTGCAATAATTCATCACCTATAAGATAAATGAGATTAACGATGTGGTCGTGGTCAACAATCGAAACTGAATCGAAATCGAACTTAAATCATAATGATCTGTTGTAAACTATATATACAGGGCGTGTACATTAATGCGAAAGGTTTTAAGAGCTAAATGTTCAGCAAACATTCAGGGGGCTGCAACTCTCCAAGTTGCAGCCCTCCAAAGTTTGGGTAAGATATTTGTTTTTTTTTATTTTCTCCACTATCAAAGAATTTAGAAGAATGAAATATTCTTACCCCAACTTTACAGGGGAACTTGGAGGGGAAGGGGATTTGAACACAAAATTATATGAAAGACCCCCCCATAAGTTTTGATAAAATCTTTCGCAACAATTTAGAAACACTCTGTACATAAAATATGTATATAATATGCATTGTAACCTGTGAATTCCATAATTGATTGCATATTTTATTCAATTTTGATAAAATCTTTCGCAACAATTTAGAAACACTCTGTATATAAAATATGTATATAATATACATTGTAACCTGTGAATTCCATAATTGATTGCATATTTTTTTCAATTTTTATATGGATTTGCCTTCCAGCGGAACTCGAAAAGGAGGAAAAAGTTATCTATTGAAATATATCGATAGTTTGCATGAAACAATTATCTAATATTACATTTTAATACTGATTAAATTGATAATATTAAATTTTAATCCTACTATAAGTAGGTATGAGTATATTCTATAAAGATAAGGCGGAAAAGGTACCTTCATCTTTGTAAAACGTAGAAGGCTCTCATTTTGCGTTTATTGGACCTGGTCTACCTAAAATGCGCTATTTGAAAATATGAATTGGATAGCCAGATGTTTAATAATGCCTGTTAATAATAATTTTAGTTATGAAACAAGTGATGGGTCATACAGGGAAGAAACTGCGGAACTGAAAAATGCAGGCACTGAGAATGAATCAATTGCAGTTCATGGTTCATATACATATATCAGTACGGATGGGCTTACGTATAAAGTTACATATGTTGCCGATGAAAATGGATACAGAGCATCTGGTGAACATTTTCCTAAAACCCAATAATTCCTTTTACTTTAGTATTTTGTTATTGTGATTTTATTTATTGAATATACTGAGGTAGTAAGCCTATAGCTATTTTATTTTATACACATTTATATTAAATCTGTCGTAATAGTGTTAATTCAATATTACAATTGCAGTCTCTAATATGTATTAATGGAATAAACATCTCAAGTTGAAGCCGTTATAGACAAATTGTTTCATTGAATTTTGGTCTACTGTTTGATCAAACGATATGTTAACACGCAGGTACCTAATACCTGCGTGTTAACATATCGTGGTTTGGTATTTTTGGTAAATTATTTATTTCAATTGAGTGTAGTTTAATATTAATTTTAACTCACGTTTAAACTCAATAATAAATATCAGGTCGCTTGATTTGCAAATTCCAACAACCATTAAGTGACGGAATGAAGGATATTAGGAAAACCTTATCAGCTGAGTAAGTGAAGTATTCTTACCTTTTAATCTTATAAGTATAAAAAAAAACGATTGTGTTTGAAACGACTGAAAATCTAGTTTAGGATATAATACCTTTGATTATATAATACGTAACAAAAAAATCACAATCTTGCATCTTTCGCAAGTATCTTAAGCGGATTCAAAATACCAAATGCAACTATAATGCTCTCGGAGTTCAGTTTTAATTACCTGGGGCTAGGATGATAAGTATTTTCTGCATTTGCATTAGGTACCATTAGCGATGACTGATAAAATAAAAAATAAAAACTTTTATCATATTAATATATCAATAATACCATATTATGAAATGTAGAGTGAAATAGATGAATAAACATAAATAATGTTTTCATGTTTTTTTTTGTTTTCTATTAGTATTATTGATCATTTTAAAAGCAGGCTTTAACGATTTTTAATCTATGCTATGCTCTTATTGTACTGATATAAATATGGATGCAAAATAATAAAAAGTTGGTATCGTGTCATATGATAATTCAATCACTAGCCCTCGGACTAGCCAATACCTATCAGAAGATTGCTAAAAATTTAGGTGGGATTTTATTAGCAGTATATTGCCTAAGTGGGTGCGATTCAGCGAGTTTCTCATTCCGAAGGGGCAAAAGAAAAGCTTTGAAAATTGCAATTTCTAATCAAGCATGGTAAGACCTGATTCACTTTGGATCTTTAAGTAGTAACTTTGTATCCACTTTGGATCTTTAAGTAGTAACTGGTACCAAATATCGGAAACTCTATGGAAGTTGTAGAGCATTTTTTAAAAAAATTTATGGAAAATATGGACGACTTACAAGCGCATATATTTCCAAATTGTAAAACTGACACTAGGTGGGTAACAATAGTTTATATGATTGTCTTTCTTATTCTATTTTTCAAAAGTACCTAAATACATTAAATTTGAAACCTCTTGATCACTGAAGTATATTATTAACTATATTATTTCCATTTTCATTCCCTGTGAAGAGTGGATTTTTGTAATGCGGGATCAATAAAAGCCCTAAAAATTCAACTTCATGTTCCAAAACCTAGTAATTAAATATTATGAATCTATCTGATTGGCCAGATTAAAATAACATAACAAGAAAAGAAGTAAGTAACCAGAAAGTTGCATTTGTTTTTATTACGTTACATCCGTAGAAACTACAAACATTATAAGAGTCTAGTTACGGCGTTCAAAGAAGCAACAACCACGCTCCTGAATTGAATGAAAATTTATTATAAAATAATTGTAAATTTAAAGTAATAATTGTTAATTTGTGCTAAGTAAGCAATAATACTAGTGTAAATGGTCTAGAAGCAGAAAAAACTGCATGAGTAAGTGTTTTCGTCGTTTTTACAAGTAAGAAGCAAACAAGAAATTTGCGACCAATACCAAACAAGCAAAGCAAACAATCTTTCGCAGTAATTAAAGTAATAGAATATTAGAAACTACAGTAGCAGTAAGTAATAAATTTGAGGGTAAATATATGCCAAGGCGAGATCCAGCAAAAGCAGTCAGCATTCCAAAGGCAGTACAGCAAAATCCCGCTAGATGATACCACCAGCATAACCCAGCAGCGTTTGTTAGTTCGTGTACCAGTGAAACCAAAAAAATTATGTTTTGCGCGTGGTGATAAAAGGATTAACATATTTTTACAAGGTAATAAACAATTCAAAATTTGCTAGTATTAAGAAATATTATGTCAGAGGACTTCCTGCCATGCAATAGATTTAAGTTACGTAGGTTTTGTCGCAGGATAAGAATAAGATTCTAAGATTTTGTTTATTTTTATTAACCATATCGGATAAAAAACAGAGTCATGTGAAATCAACTTCTTCTTTCTTGTTTCCATAATTTCACGAAATAATTAAAAACTAATACAATTTGAGCTTGACTAAAGTTTAATAAATTTAATAAAATTTGGCATACAATAAAACTTATTATTTTGAGTCAGTAACTTCATCTTACAAATAATCTTTTAAAGAAATTTATTTAATGGACCTAATTGGACCCCCTCTAAGACTATACAGTGTTCATGATTAAAGTGATCCTCCAATTAAAATATAAATTATTGTTCATAGAACTGTGGCCCATAAAACAAGAGAAGGATTCAATAGGGAAGAAAATAGAGTAAGCATCCTATAATCAGATTAATTTCTCCATCATATTGTTTCAATACAAAAATATGTTTATTTCAAAAGCCTAAAACATATTACATATATCACAATTATCTCACCAAGGTGGGGTATCATAATCAATTTATCACAGATTGCCAACCGAAAGTGAGGCTTATAAAATTTGCGTTAATTCATATATTACAATATCGGCTTAGCCAACGTGGGAATATTAAAATCTCATAAAATCAAAACTTACTTCTCAATTTCGTGTCACCAACCCTTTAAAATAATAATACTGTGATATGTAATGGTGATATGTAATTACTGGTGATATGTAATATTTTTTTGCATTTATACCACGTCAGTCATGAAGACAAGTTTTATATTGGCTCTTCTAAAAATTTATCGGACTGAAACTAACGGAGATATTGGGTTATAGGTAAAAATTTTTTAAAAATCTTTAAAATTTGAGATTTTTTAGAAAATGGCCATTTTGACCAGTTCATCGTCTCCGTTCTCCGACTAAATTTATATATTATACTCCGTGTCCTACAACAAATCTGTCGAGTTCACATACCTTTTTCGGGAGAACGGGGAAATACTAAAATTTTGAATGCAGGAGTTTAAAAATAAACGGCAAGAAAATTTGTAACGTAAAGAAAATTTAAAACACTATTTATTAAAAATAAATAACTATTTATTATATTTAATATATTGTGCATTTTTTTTACAAAATACACTCTAATAACCACTTTATCTGTGTGTGTATATGCTAGAATAAACTGAGTTGCATAATATGCACAATATATTTTCTCAATTTTTTCATTCTTGTTGTCTTTTCTGTTGGGATTTTATGATGATACGCGTATAGTCTTTGATTTGAACGTGTTTAGGTGTTTATTATGATATTGCATTAATGTCTGTTTGTTTCACATCTAAGGTTCAAAAATCCCTTTGAAAATATGTTCTGATTACAGAAAAAGTGATGATAATCCTTTGATAAACGATTACATTAAAAATTTTGATATTTAAATAAATAAAAACCGGTTTAACAAAATTCAATTTTATTTTATAATTTCAACAATGACTAATAAGTTACGTAAAAATAATGTCAACAAAAACAGTGTTGGTATCTCCAATACCACAGGTATTATAATGCATTAATCTGTTTTATAATGTTGCTGAGCTAGAGCTTCATAAGATTGTGGCTGCTGTTCATAAGATTGTGGCTGCTGTTCATAAGATTGTGGCTGCTGTTCATATTCCACCTGCTGCTGTTGCTCATATTCTACCTCTTGCACTTCTTCTTGCTCATGTTTATATCCCCCTGGAATTGTTGGTTGGAAAGGCAAATGTGCCCCTTGAGGTTGGAATCCATTCTCATCTGCTATATATGTAAGGGTAATAGGTTTGCCATGTTCATCCAAATAAGTTACTGATCCTTGCTGAACTAAAATCTCATGTTTCTCATCACCTGCACCTTTGTGTTTAAAATAGCCAGACTCCTGAGCTTTAATTCCATTACCAGTCTCATAACTAAAAAGGGACATGTGATGTTAAATTTTAAAAGTACCCATTTATTTCCTTCTGATCAGTAATAAATATAGGAATAGAGAAGCAATGCACATAAATGTAACGTGAGTTGTCGCGATGGATCTTTCAGTGATACTTTAAAAAATTTCGAATTTTCGAGAAAACAATTAATACATAAGGCAAATGATTTTAGTTTTGACTAAGCAAGCAATTTCTGTATCACTCCCTCTTTGAATGCTTCAGAATTCTATTGTATATGTAATTAAATATTCTCTCTTGCACATAGCTAAAGAAAGTAGTTGTTTTCAATAGGATCTACAAGATTTTATGCATTTTAAAGCTTAGCATCTTCTGGATAACTGTATACCTAATGCTTTTATATATAATATGTTCAAATAGAACAAATATAAATAGTAGACTAGGTTTGTGTATTCTAAGAATTTGAGTTCCGTCAAAAACTAATGCCATAAAACGTCACTACAAGTGTTGGAGTATTAATATTTTAAATTCAAGTATAAATGATCAATGAAACAGGTCGTACACCACTGTGAAGATCCTCAATAAAGGTGAAAGAACTTTTACAACTTCTAAGTGGTTCATTTCCGTGTGTATGTCCAGATATAAAACTGGTAAGTGTATATTCCTTATTATTCGTCTATTTGCTTCTTTCTCTATGTAATAAAATGCTACAAACCCAAGATTACTTTTCACAAAACAAATATGAAATATGAATATGATATATATATATATATATATATATATATATATATATATATATATATATATATATATATATATATATATATATATATATATATATATATATATATATATATATATATATATATATATATATATATATATATATATATATATATATATATATATATATATATATATATATATATATATATATATATATATATATATATATATATATATATATATATATATATATATATATATATATATATATATATATATATATATATATATATATATTAGACAGACAATATCGCGATTTTAGCAAAGTAGGTAACATTTTGTAAATAAGGAGATTACCTTATTTACAAAATGTTACCTACTTTGTTAAAATCGCGATATTGTCTGTCAAAATCGGTTGCAAATAAATAAAAGTACTAGCTGAGAAAATCTTGTGAAAATGTAGAGATGTTCTCAAACGAATAAAATAAGGAAAATTCGAAAAGGAAGAGAATTAATTCCATGCAAGGTTGACCTTTTCCGTCTATTTTTGTCTTGCAATTTATATACATTTCTTTAGATCTGAGGCCAAGAAAATATACTTAAAAAAATTTTAAAAAGGCAGATCTATTCGATTCGATGCGAAGCAAGGCAATGGGGAAATTTTTGATCGTGATTTTCACAAAACTATTTTCACGTGAAAAATTTTGAACGTGAAGTTGATCCAAAAATAGGCAGTCTATATTTTGGATTATATTTATGGGAAATATATGAGTCACATCATTATTACGTACCACATATCATTAATACCGTTCATTTTATATGAATTATGTCATTCAACGTGAAGAGAAGGTTTTACTTGAAAATATAGGTAGGTACGTGTATTATATAGGTATTTTTTCTATTTTATTGTATATAAAATTTACTTATAATTTAAAAAATGTTTCGTCTTATATTTACCATACACAGAAAGGTAACAAAACTTACTTATTATAGGATTGAAATTTAACATATAACTAAATTTAGTTGACACAGTTTGCAGATTTAAGTAAAGTCAACACAATGAACTTTCTATTCTTCATTACAATTTCTAACTGAAAGCCTCATTCTGCGTTGCATATGTTGTGAAAGCAAACTCCATATTCGAGAAATTTTGTTTAAAAACTTTTTGTTCGTTCCATATGTTATAATTTCATTTGCATATCAGAGCAGTGCCTACATTTTTCAAGACACCTCAGAAGATAGGACTCACTATATAAACCGCTACATATAGGCATTATTACATCTCATACCTTTAATGTTAATTGGTATAAGAATACTTTAAAACCGATAAACTACGGTCTCTAAATAAATATTTAGTCGGATAATTTATAAACTTATTATTAACTGAACATATGCCCACTTTAAATCAATTCACTCCATTCGTGGATAGCGAAATGTTTTAAATAGATAATTTCATTAACTAACTCGGCAAACGTTGTTTGCCCAAAAAATATTTGTTTGAAATGTAATTTGGTTTTAATAAAATATATATATATATATATATATATATATATATATATATATATATATATATATATATATATATATATATATATATATATATATATATATATATATATATATATATATATATTGTGACGTAAATGAAACACAATATTTGTTGTGAATATAAAAGATAATACTTTATTAAAATACTAAATCCTGTAAATATTTTTTGTATCTCCATTTTCGGCATAAGCAAAGAAATATTTGGTTTTAGACGAAATATTTGGTTGGAGAAGCATGAATTTTCTAAATCCTACTAACGTAATGGATTCTGAATATGACACAATTTGGAGTAGCAAACGAACATAGGATGTGAATATGGCTTCGATACGTTGAGTGGTTTAGGGGTTGATTATAATAAACTGACATATCGCGAACCCAGAGCCACATTCCGGGTCCAAATAAAAGAAACTTATCGGAATAGTAGACGAACATAATAGTATGAATATGGTTTCAATATGTCCAGTGGTTTAGGCGTGATTCCAATTTATCGAAATATTTCACACCAAGCGTCAAAAAAAGATAAATTCATTAGATCAGCAGGCTACGATATGCATGGTATGAATATGGTTTCAATA
This sequence comes from Tetropium fuscum, assembly GCA_964058915.1. Lineage (NCBI taxonomy): Eukaryota > Metazoa > Arthropoda > Insecta > Coleoptera > Cerambycidae > Tetropium > Tetropium fuscum. Next base: position 237,098 of record CAXKVY010018483.1, read on the forward strand.
CGTCCACTGGTTTACGCATGATGAGGTGACTTACATACATAATATGCAAGTAGAATTATTATTGTATGCGAAAAAAAATGGTCTGGGGTGAGATACCATTAGATCCATTCATAAAGTAAACATCTATTGATATTTAACTAGTCCTAAACTAATATGCAAGGGAAATTGCACAAGACCATAGACAATACTACTAACAGTTGTTTTATTTTAAAAGAATTATCCATCCAGTATGATGTAGGTACATTTAATTATTCATAAAACTATTATAGCAGTAAGCACATATTGTTATACAATATTAAGTATAGTAAATTATGAAATATAGACAAAATAGAGATACATTTTGTTTTTTTTTGTCTATACGCAGTTTGAAGTAATAGGTAGCTATCTGTATGAGCTCAAGAAACGGGGCTATGTTACATAAAACACCTTAATAATGGCCTCGTAATTTAAAAAATACCTACTAAATGCTCGATAAAAATTTTTAAAACGTATATAATAATGCAAAATTCTTTACATTTTTTTAAAAATCACAATATAAAATATACAATTCTGGTGGATATTTTAATCGAATAATATGCGAGATTAAAGATGTAAATGCTCGACAATTTATATTCGCTATTGATCGAAATTTTGTAATTTATAGTAATACCCTCTAGAAAAATATAAAATCTCTATAAGTCATGTTCACTATTAAATTCGCACTAGAATAATAACTGAAGTGCCGTATATCGCACTAAAAATAAACGTATGTTTGTTTACCGACAGACAGTACATAACCTCGAAGAGGAAGTGGTCATGTTGCATGTGTGTTTCTGATCTGCAGAGCTAAATAGCTGCTTTGTGTCCATTTTGTGACCTGTACGGTTTTTAAAACCGACAATAATTATGAGTGACACTGAGATTCTGAGATCTATACTGTTCGTCAGAGGCTGGGCCTGGTGATTTAACTGAGAAACCTGAGCATAGAAAAAGAAGGAAAAAGGTTCATACCTTAACAGTGAAAATGGAACAGGTGTATTTAGTAATATAGCCTTAGATCAAAAACCAGTAGTAGTCTGATCACATGATAGTTTTTCGGTAACATGAGTCCGGTAGAAAGTTATTCAACGGAATTATACGTTTTTTGGGGGGACTGAATACGATATGAGGTGTGCTGCTTCGTAGCAGTTCCGACTCAGGTCGAAAAACGCGAAAAACTCAAGAGTCTTGGAGCTTTTCACTTTTTCCGCTCATATGTTGCGAAATAGCCGGTTTATAAGGTCGCCATCGTCAGTCGAGAAAAGGCAATTTTTACCAATTTTTGTGAAAACTGCAATAAGCTCACTTCGATGAGCAACGACCTCGATCGATGAGCAAATACCAATTCCTAAAAAGCAACAGTTAACTAATTATTTGGCTTCTTTAAGGATATCATAATTTTCCCCGAATTCGATAAGTCTTGGGGAGTTAGAACATTTTTGCACTGACTCTCTAGTTCAAGGAAATAAGGATAGGGTTTTTATATTATCCCCCCAAATAGATTACAGGGATATCCATTATTTTCGAATCTTTATGTCAACCAAAAATTTAATCAGTCAATCACAGAATGCTTGCCATGTCCATATAGATGCCACATATATCTATTCTTATATAGCAAGGTTTCCCGCTATTGGTGCTAAAATACATTTTTTAAATAATTTTGTATATTGTGACCCCATCACATATTACTATCGAGGGATTAATGGCTTCACCAAAAATATTCTCTGCACCAGTTCTGAGCGCTATTAAGAGAAACAGGAAATCCTCAGTTTGCTCGTTGGCACAAACTACCAGTTACGCTAATATGTGATGGGGCCACAGGATACCAAATTATTTCAAAAATGTATTTTATCCAAATTCTACAATAAAGATGTGCTGAGCTCTTATATATGGGCCCATATGAACATAAAACGTAAAAGATAAAGCCGATCAACTTGTGCGTCCAAAAGGAAATAAACATATTGATTGTCTTCAAATAAGTGAAAAACAAAAGAGCTTCGATAGAGCGTCCATTGTGTTTCTTTCAAAATAGAAAGAGCAAAAATACTTTTTACGTTATTTTTAAAGTGAGTGGCTTCTGGTGACTGGAAAGTGGTATGAAGGGGTTGACAAGAAAAGTCCAAGTACTAACAACGCTCTAGAGGCTTTTAGCAAAGTGATCGAAGATGAAAATACTTTAAAAGAATAGCTTCCTCTATTTGATTCTCTGTGATATTTAAGGAATATATATGACTACCTGGTCTTGAAATTATTCGTCGTAATTAAAATAATTGCACTTAAAGCCAGTTATTCACCTAGATTTGTAGGCAAAATTAAATATAAATCTAAGCGCAACATTATGTCACAGTCAAAAACTAAATAGTATCGCCTATTGGTGAATATTTATTGGTCGCGTTGAAAAAATCAAAAATTGAAGTATAATTTTCGATAACAAGTTTATATTTATTGACCATATTAACAACATTGGGTCTGATAAATAAAGCAGAAGCATTTGCTTGAAGTAAAAATTAAAATCAAAAGTAAATGCTGCTAAGTTGAAGATAGTAGCCAAAGCATGTGCTTTGTGTTAAATTAATAATATTTTGCTTTTGCTCTACAGCAAATCCTTCCGCAGCAAATGCTATTTTCTAAGAAGCGACTTCAGGGACTTCAGGGAAATTGTTGTATCGAATTTCTTGTGGTATATTAGAATTTTTGTAAATAGTCATTAAACATGGTTCTACGTCGTATTCCTCATCTGCTAAAAGTACAATATTTTCTGTATTGCGGCGCATGACTAAACATGTGTTGGCACTTTTCCATATTCTGCTGTCATGAGTTGATCCAGGCCTAGTGCCTTACTAAGTAAGTGTTTTCAAAAATAGTAAATAAACTAGGTTTTCATATTTCTTTTTATAAAATAATGCATACGTAACCGTCGGTATGTATAGTTGCTATGTTCTCCCTATACTAACCAATTTGCTTATGAATTTAATTTAATCTTGTTGTGACAATTATGATAATAATACATCAAAGGAATACGAGGATATTGATGCAGTTTGCAAAGAAGTTTTATTCGATATAAATATTAAATAAAATAGGTGAAAAAGTAATTTCCATTGAAAAACATGCTTTGTTACCTCCTTGCAAAATGACGTGTCGAAGAATTCTTATACATTCAAGACAACTTTAGATAGACTATAAGAAATAACTTTTTCCGATTTAGTTTCGGCTCGGGAGTTAACCACTTGGGAAATCTTTTGTACACCTTCAGGTACTCAACAGGAATTCAATGGGAACTCATACGGAATTCAGAGGATCTCAGAGGAACTCTTGATGAACCCAAGAGGAATTCAGAGGAAATCAGGGGAACTCATGAGGAATTCAGAGAAAGTCAAGAGGAATTCACAGGAACTTCGCATATTTTTATTTAAAGCATGCACATTTATTACTTACTAGCCTTTTGACGTATTCCATCAAGAAATCCATCATGGAATCCATCAAGAAGTCAGGGGAATTCATCAGGCAATCAGGGGAATTCAGCCGTTGGGGGACCTCTTTTGTACATATTTTCTGGTAGCAGTGAACCACCCAGGGTTAACCACTTGGGAAATCTCTTGTACACCCTCAAGAACTCAGCAGGAATTAAGTGGGAATTCATAGGGAATTCAGAGAATCTCAGAGAAACTCTTGATGAACTGAAGAGGAATGATGAAATCAAGGGAACTCATGAAGAATTCAGAAGAAGTCAAGAGGAATTCACAGGAATTAAACACATTTATATTTAAAGCGCATGCGCATTTTATACTTATTTGACTTGACCTATTTGAAATATATCAGGAAGTCAGGGGAATTCATTCGGCAATCATGGGATTTCATCAGGATATCAGAGGAATTCATCCATTGTAGGAATTCTTTTGTACACCTTTCCTGGTAGCGGTCCACCACCCAGTTTCGGCGAAAGAAGACTTTTTGGACAGCCATATAAATGAATATGGAATAAAAAGGCATCAACAAGAAGCTCAAATATTTAACAGAAATATTTCTTTGCATTAGTATCTTTTGACAAGGCCACCAGTAGAGTAGGAACATTGTTTTGCAAACTTAAAACTGTTCAAAGTTGTTTGTTACAACTTTGAACAGTTTTAAGTTTGCAAAACAATGTTCCTCCATACCTTAGGCTTGAAAACAGATGGAAAGATAACTTGTCACATTAAATCAAAAAGCCAAAGTTTGGATTGAACTGCTAAAACAAAAGATGACAGCTGAATTGATAGTACAGCATATAAATATCTACAATCCTGTTGTTTACGCTACACTAAGAAAATATAAGCCGTGGATATGCAAAATGTGTTTCTGCTTCCCAAAATGTCATCCAAGCAATATTTTTTTATTAAAATGTACAGGTACAAAAAATATTATTTTTTTATTTTTTGTTTTCGATTGGTAGTGACATTTGCATCTCTTCATTAAGATGGCTTATTATAACTTCATTAAAAATGCCAATGTGGAAGTTAAAGATTTCATATTTGTGTAGATAATTGTTCTGATGCCCAAAACAAGAACTGGACGTTGTATTTAGCATTCGTGTGTTTCGTCAATGCTGAATGGGGACCAAATAAAATTACTTTAAAATAATTTGAACCGGGACACTCACTTATGAGAGCTCACTCAGTTCATGGTCTCATAAGCGCTAAAATGAAAAAATATCCAAATATCTATGATTTTGAACAATTACTTCAAATTATCGAGGTCATCTATAAAAACTAAGCACTTGGCACTTAACATATTCTATTATTTTTCCTTTGAAGATGATTCAATAAAGCAAAGAAAAAGGAAAAACAATATTCTTCTTCTAGAGAATATAAAAGTGGTAGTTACGAAACGGGTCACGAAGCCTATTCTTTAAAGATGCCCACTTTAAAGATGATCTCACCGACATTTACTTTTTTTTAAAAAAGTTTTCCAGAATTTCCTGAAGATGAGATTTCCAGAAAAATTTTCAACGCACTCATGTCGTATTGTTCTCAAACATTGACGATCCAGACGGGCCAGCCAATGAAATCTGGTATCAGCAAGATGTAGCACCCCTTCATTATGCAGTAAATGTCCGTCAATATTTACACGAGGTGTTCCCCGGGCGGTGGATTGGTCGAAGAGGGCCTATGGAATGGTCTGTTTAATCACCTGATTTAACCCCATTAAATTTCTTCCTTTGCGATTAGTTGAAAAGCAATGTTTTCTCCCCAAAACCGAGGAATCTGGAAGAACTGAAGGAACGAATACGGCACCACATAAGAGCAGAGCCTGCGATTGAGAATAAAATATCGAGCATTTTATTTGTTCCCTTAATAATATACCCACAATAGAAGCTATCCGATATTTACATAATATTTATCGTTGAAGCATTTATAATAATTCAGAATAGTTGTATATGCATGGAATTGCATAGGTGATCTTCAATGAAGTCGTATATGGTTACTCTTTCGGTAGATTATTTGACGATCTTTAAAATTCTTTGGATACGAAGGATAACACTCACCTTGATGACCTTATGCGTAAGTTATCATATTCAACAATTACGTAATTATTGATAAAAATACTTTAGATCTCAAACCATCCTCAAACTGCAACTCACCCAGTTAGCGAACTGTACGTGTTAGCAAAGTCGTAGATAATAATATGACTTAAATATGCTAACGGAAGGAATGGTATAAGAACTGCAGTATAAGGAATGCAATTTAGTGGCAGTTATTTTTACTGAAATTCTCATTACATTAAGTATAGGGATACTAATTACTAATATAAGCAAGTAAGAAAATAATTGTTTTCTCAATGATTACGACGTACAGCTTAACACATTCTATTGATTTAAAATAATCGCTTCACTTTACCCAACTCCCTAATTGGAAATTATAGCATGATTTATTTTAATAATTTTACAACTAATAGTTTGCCTCATCAGATTGTATCTGCAGAATTATAGATTTTATAGACACGTAATTCCTAAACTACTGTTAAGCTATTATTAATAGCAAAATCGGTTGGCTAATTTTAATAGTGATGTAATAGCCGTATATTATAAGAACGCAATTTTCATAAGTAATTAGTAATACCATTTTAGATAATTACCATGCAAAATATATGCAAAACTAAATTATTACATACACCGATTCTATTTCAGCTGCAAGTGTTTCGCAAATAACAATAAGAGAATAAAAAAATGTGCAAATATTTAGAATTTGGTTAACACTCACTAGTTATCACTCATCACTCAATTTTGGTTTATTTAAATATGAACCAAGGGTAAGCTTGACATTTGTTGTAACCTAAATAATTTCTTACACATATGGAACTACTATTTTCCTATAAATTTGCGCCATTTGCACCAAATTTGGTTTGTAGATTTTATTTATTAAGGCTCTTGTTTTCTACGAAAAGCAATCATTGAATACAATTTTCGATTTTTCATGAGGTTCGTATTAAGTAAATTTTTTTAATTGTCCATGGCCGTTTAACAATAATACAATAATATATTTCCTAATTCACAATAGCATAGTATTGAATAATAACAGCTGAAAATGATGATAAACCACCGTTTACATTTGATTTACATATGTTGCTATGACAACATACAATCACAACATTCACAGAATTTCGAGTATTTGTACAGAGAACAAAAAAGCAATATGGCTATATGGCTATAGTACCGGCGACGCGTGCCATCTCGTGACAGACGTTTTATAATAGATATTAATTAAGAATTAAGAAAATAATGGTCGTGGACAAATCGCAGCGTTCAACTTGCAATTAATTGCCATTATGAACTCGATCGATTTGCGTCACTCGCCTTTGGCTCATGATACAAACGTCAATAATGACTGCGTTAATGCGTTAATGCGTTAATAATGACTATCATTAATGGCTCGTTTATAATATACTATTTTATACATTTGAGTAGAAAGTAAAATTCCCTTTACAGCGACATATCAATGTTGCCATATTTTTTCAAAATGGCGACGTAGCAGTAATTTTTTTCCGTATAATATGGTGATAGTATTAATGGAACTGATGCCAAATAATTTGAATGAATAAAAATTGGTAAAAAACTTTTAACTTAAACGGTTTTATTTTAAATCATCAGTAGTTGTACTAAAAACTACAAAATAATTAGGATACAAACCTGGATCTTCCTGAGATTCTGACGTTTGGTAAGAAATAAAAACGTGGGGATGATTGGAAATATGGGTTTTATGCGCTCCACGTTTTTGTTTCTTACCAAACGTCAGAATCTCTGGAAGGTCCAGGTTTGTGTCCTAATTATTTCGCAGTTTTTAATACGTTTAAGTTAAAAGATTTTGAACCTATTTTTATTTTGTAGGTTTTACTTATTTTACGTTCCACTCTCCACCTCCTGCTCCATCATCAAACCCTCGTCACCAAGTATAAGTTATGGGACGCGTTAAAGGCAACCAAATGGGCCAAGTAACCTTAAACAACCCCACGTACCAAGTTTCAGACAAATCGGTTCATAAATTCGATAGTCCACCATTTTGGATTCGCCCTTTCGATTATTTATGTTTGAGTCCAAAATTGTATTGAGTGATCTTAAACACCGCAAAGTATCAAGTTTGAGAAAAATCGCGGGGATTATAAATAGGATAGGCCGCCATTTTGAATGCACCATTTTTAATTTTGGATCCTCAATTCTGATTTTTATTAAGTTTCAGTCAAAAATTGTATTGAGTGACCTTAAACACCGCAAAGTTTCAAGTTTGAGACAAATCAGATTATAAAAAGGATAGTCCGCCATTTTTATTTTTTTAAAGTTTGAGACAAAAATTGTATTAAGTGACCTTAAATACTGGATAGTTTAAAGTTTGACACAAATCGGTTGATAAATGTCCGTCTTTTTGGATCCTCCATTCTAATTTTTTTAATTTTGAGTCAAGAATTGTATTAAGTGAGCTTAAACACCGCAAAGTTTCAAATTTAAGACAAATCCGATCATAAATAGAATTATCCGCAATTTTGGATCTGTCATTATTAATTGTTTAAGTTTGAGCAAAAATTGTATTTAGTGACCTTAAACACCGCAAAGATTCAAGTTTGAGTCCACCATTTTGGTTCCGCCGTTTTGATTTTTTAGTTTAAGCCAAAAATTCTATTGAGTGAAGTTTTAAGTTTGAGGCAAATCGGTTTATAAATAGAAAAGTACCCCATTTTGGATGCATCATTTTGATTTTCCTTGTAATATAAAAAATATTAAAATGTATTGTCACCGAAACTATCTGTCACCTACCAAATTTCAAGTCTCTAGCTCATCGGGAAGTACTGTGGAAAACATAGCGCTTCGTACTGCAGTAGGTGCCCCTTGGTATGTGACCAACGAGGTCATCCGAAGGGACCTGAAATACAAGACGGCCACCGAGATGATCGAGGACCACGCCAAGAAGCTCTACGTCATCGCAGAGGACCACGGGAATCCGCTAATCCGGCTGGCCACGGACTACGATCCAGAGGAAGCAGGACCTCACAAACGGCCAAAGACCCAAATCCTGGACAACGGGTGAGTATATAATCACAATCTTATGTTTCAGCACGACTGATGCGAGAAGAAGCAGACGACACCGAAGAAAAGAACAGGACCAAAGAAAACGGATCGAGAAGACACTAAAACAGCCCAATCCAGTGGATGGCGAGGCCGATTGCCTTGCCAAACCACACATCCTTACCTTACCTGACTGAGCCAGCGAGCTGATCGCTGATCAGCTCTCTAGCTCCGTCATCCTGAGCTACAATGCTCATCCTCCATATCAACCCGAATGTCGCGCAGCCGGGCTCTAGTAAACCCGACGAGAGGCAGGAGGGACTCCTCAAACACCCGACATGACACCCCCGGGGGTAATACACACCGGCGAAGAAAGTCAAGAGCGCCAGAAGCAAGGCTCTGCCGGTGGGGCCCATCAGCCAGGACCGGGGGAGGCTGCGTAACTTCGCGTGACACTGATCACATTTGTGGGGAGGGTCACGTGAAACGCGCGGCTTACCCCTTACGAGGCGGTCTCGGCCTACATAGATATTAGGGGTAAAGAGCGATGGTACCGCTCGGCCCCCTCTTATCGAGGTCACATCTATAGCCAAGGATATTGGCGCGGGAAGTAGTTGCAAAAACTGTTGCAAGATTTGAAACAAACATAAACAAACAAACAAATATACGAAGTCAAGCTAAATAAAACCGTTTAAAATCAAAATGTTTCCGTATCGGATTTTAATTAAATTTGATATTAATACAACTTTCAATCTGTCACAAAATAGGTTGCCAAAATCTAAAACATTTTGTCCAAAATGTCAATATTTTTCGTCTATTATATATACACACGTAATTTTGTTCTGGCTAAGGTAGATCGGATTGGATGAGAGTAATGGCTATGTTTAAATAATTTCTTGGAATATAGTAAAGCAGTGTACCTACCTATTAATAAAAGTATCTAATAAAGATGAGTTATTGAAGCATTAAAATATAATTGCGTTAATTACGGTATGTATGATGTAATCCAATATTAGTTATATTACTTATATTATATTAGGAATATTATGATACAAAGAAATACTGGGGATTTAAGAATATCATTTACATTAAAAAATAGAAATACTTCTTGAAATACTTTTTGATGCATTTTTCTAAAATGTACAGAGGCAATAAACTGGCGCAGTAATCCTACTTGGTACAATAAAGTACCATAGGCATGGTTTATTGGCGATCCAGTACCATCCGTACTGATCCACACCCAAACACGTTGTTGTTTTAACAATGTTGTCTATGCCGGTGCAGATAATATTTATTTTTAGTGACCTTAGTGTTCTTAAAACAATTTGTGAACAGGACCGATTGTGTTCTAGTATACTTTCTAAGTGTTTTTAGTTAAATAATAGGATTTTCATCTATATATTAATAAAGGTAAATAAATTTTTTCAGGTTATATTATTTTACATTTTTATATGTTATTGGTAATGTACAAGTAATTCATAACCAAACAAAAGAAGTCATAATTGCTAATGTTTTCGATTATATGAAATAAGAGCAAAGAAATGGTCTCTCTATATCCACTTTGTAACTTTCAGCAGAGATTATTAAAAGCTGACATATCCGATAGAAGTTATAGAAATGTTTCTGAGACACAAAGAGCTGTTAGCCAAGGAAACACCTAGTACGTCATTTTCGCCACCTTCCAAGAAGTAAAAGAAAATGAGTTCCTCAGAATATTATCAAGAAAATGTTGGTCAAAATCAATCAATACGAGAAACAATCTATGATTATTGCATAATTTAAAAAGGAGGCCATTTAAAAAGGGTATCTTTTTTATGATTCAATTACGAAATAATATTCAAAGGTCATTTATGTAGGTATCTTATCTAAGCTACAACAGGCAGCTAAACATTTTGCACGTTATGCCACTGCTTTATGAAGGTTTCTTTAAAAAAAATGGGTTTTAAATGGAAGAAGAGCTCTGACAATCGGCTGATTTGATTGAATCGTACTACGTCAGACTGTAACGAATCGAATTTCTTGAAAAAAAAAACATTTAGAAAAGAAAAAAAAACATGATTTATACGGACGAGACCTATATTCATAGCTGTTACACAGAGAAACGGATTGGATTGAGAAAAAAATTACGTTCTAGAGGCCCCAACTTCAAAAGTGAAAAGATTGGTCATAGTGCATGCTGGCGGGGATAACGGATATCTCAACGATTCACTTTTTTTAGGTCAGGTAAATGTACCTAATTAATTTTTATTCATTAAAAATGTCTTTTAAAATAAATTTTATAGGATCTAAATAAATGGTGATTATCATGACGCTATGAATACTGTAAATTTTGAAGAACTAGTTAATGAGTCAAAGACGCAAGTAATTCCTAATCTGCCACCAAATATCGTGCTTGTCTAAGACAATGCTTCTTATTATAATGTTATTGATAAGAATAAATCCATAACTTCCTTACGAAAAGAAGAATACATTTCCCTTTTAAATAAAAAAATATTCAAATGATCCAGCGAAGACAAAACCAGAATTATACAAATTGGTAAGCTAAAATTAAACAAAACATCCGGATAGATGTTTTGGACATGTTATGGACAAACTATTAAGTCAATATACACATGAAATAGTGCAATTGCTTCCTTATAGTCCTGAATTCAACCCTATCGAAAATGCATGGCGTATAGTCAAGCGGTGGGTGGCTAGTTATAATGTCACTTTCAAATTGGATTATGTAGAAACATTGTTAGAGAAAAATAGGGGAATTATTCTCAGATGTTACAGATATTATAAATATTGAAAAGAACATAAAAAAGCAAAATATTGAAAAGAACAACACAGGATCAAGTATGACAGTGATGGTATCAGCCATATTTCTGGTGGTCGAAATATGCAATTGGACGATCAAGACGATGACTTTTGAGTAATAATAAATTATAAACTAAAATTAGGAAAGAGTATGAGACAAATTAACTACCTAGGGTATTATTTGTGCTTAATATTGATTTTCTTTTGCTTTATATCAGTGACTATAACTTATAACATTTTAGTAGTTTTAATTTTACTCACATTTACCTTTCAATTACGAACCGTCCGCACCTCCGTGTGTGTAATAATTCTATAATTCAAGACTATAATTCAAGCAGATTTATGGCTCCACTCATATGTACATTTTTGAAAAATACTCTCTACTATGTCACAGAATTTTAGAGTCGTTATGGTTTATGCTATCAGTTACTGCGACTACTACAATAATTATTTCTTAAAATAAATTCGCATCGTTGTCTAAAATGTCAAATCAAATGAATAGTTATTAAAGTGCTGCTGCTGTGATTGAGTTTTTTGTAAATATAATTAATACTAATTATTAATGTGTTATTAATATGTTACTAATAGAATATTATTACCTACATGTTCACCCGAAAATGGTAACGTCTTTTGAGGAATAACTGAAAATAGATATTTTAAGTCTTTTTGAAAAAACAATTAATTCTACTTGTTATAAGAAACCATCACATTTCAACCCTCCAAGGGTATTTTAGTGTTTTTAGTAAAGGTAACTAGGGATGTTTGAGCATCTTAAAATATCCTATCAATGAAAACATGCAAATAATATGTTTATATATTTTTTACTTTCTGCAGTTGCCTACATGTTTGATAAATAATAGGTTCAAAATCAGAAATATTTTTTCCTGCAGAAAATATGAAAGTCCATTTTATTAATGGAACATTTACCATTTAGGAAAGCCACCTAAACATCAGCATAAAGTCCTGCAATAAAAATATGTAGTATTCCTCATTAGAAACAGACTGGTATTCGGTACATCATAAATGTTAATTCCAAAATATTTTATGGTTCTGCTTATTGTTGCTTAATTTAATATTTGATGAATGTATTATTCAGTATAAAATATAATATATTTAAAAATCACATAAAATTATAGATTCAATTATCAATAAATAAATTAATTAATTTCATTAAAAAACATTTCATTTTCACGATATATGAAAAGCGTCGGATCTCACTTGCTTAATCAATTACCAATTTAACTGCAAATATTTATTAATTATTCGTTGTGGAATAACGGCAATTAAATTGGATGCTTATATACGCATTCTCTTTTTAAACCTTCAGTGTAGTCAATAATTTCCTCCCTCATTTTATATATTTCGTCTAAGTAATACGTTTCATAGTAGCTTTGAATAAAATTAGGTAGAATTTTACTAACATTAACGATTTGTTTTTCGGTTAATATACCTATAAGTATACAAATTTATCATATATTTCTAAAAGTTGTTGTCGTATGGATAATGTATTGGATAAAACATATAATAAAGATTACTACATGCAAGTCTATTAATTATAATGTAATGTTTAGTCAAACATTTAATCGACTATGCATTTATATAAAAATATTCACCTATATCTGTATCCATCCTTGTGGTGCTCAAAACTGTGTTTTAAAATGGGTATTATTGGCTTTTTCACGTTCTTAGTTTCTGAAAGTGCATAATCTGATGGATCTACCGTCCTTCCCACATTTATCGAATAAAAGAATACGGTTAAAACCTGTAACGAATGGCTATTAATAAGTGAAAATATCGTCGTATCATTTTAAATTACCTGAGCAGAGAAGAAGTTCATGTTGAGAGCTGAACTAAAAACTATGTATTCATATTTACAACGTTCCCTTTTATATATTACCCTCTTCGATAAAATTTCACGTCTTAAATATATCTTGAAACATATGTTATATAGGAATATCACACATGGAGTAGTTTCCTTTTAATGACTCACTATTGACCGCTATCACTTTTTATGTATTTGGGTGTAATAAAAGATCAGTGCTAATTAATGCTTCGCTAAATGGTATATAGTAATTAGAAATACCTCATAAAACTAATATAAAAAATATATATTTTTTGGGCCGAGTTTATCTAGATTTATTTGAAATTATATTAATGGCAATGTTAGGTACAAGGAACGCTGAGCAGACAAAACAATTCAGTTATAATGGACCTTCTCACATTTTTTTATTGCTTTATGTGGTAGTTTTATAAAAAAAATCCGCTGTATTTTTTTAATTTATATTTGAGCACGATTTCCATCGATTATTCAAAAGTGCGGAAACAAAGCGCGAGCTTATACGTGACGTCACGTTTCCTTCCTTAGTGACGTCACAGAGCCTACGACCTTGAACATGACACAACGGTGTATTAGTACTATAATCCAAAGCTGGCTGCCTGAATTTTCACAGTGGACGTTGAAATTGACTTTCTTGACACTTGCTGCTGATAATAATCTAAATTTGTCGGCAATTTCTTTAGAAAATCCTGCCTCCATTATCTTACAATAATGTACAAAAACAAAGCAAAACACAATTCGTAGAGGAACACAAAACATAAGCACAACACTAAGCGTAAGCAACTAAAGCGGCATGGGCTTTTTAGGCGTTCTGACCCTGAGATATACTCATAATATACTCCATGTCTCTGGTACTGACAAATAATGCTGCCAACTTAATTCCAGGCTGTGTACCGTCACTCAGTCTCATGGTTAACCCAGTAAACAAAGATATGTGTCTTAGCTTTTCCAAAACATCTTTTGTGGCTGAAGCATTTCTAGCTAGAGCTCAGAGACACTGCAGAAACATTGCCGAGACCGCAAAAGACCTCCTTAAACGACGGTACATTTGGAATAATAATTTGTTTATAAGGTGTTTTAAACGTCCGATTCGTCGGTCCATGTTAATATCTTCGTTTTACAACATTATAAATACAATGAAACTGATGGCCGACCGACGGTATGCAACCATCCCGAGTCGTTAATATTTCTTTACAACGGTTTAATTTTTCGTATAAGATGCTTTAACCGTCCGATTCGTCAGCCCACGTTCACATCATCATTTTGCAACATAATCAATTCAATGAAACTGATGGCCGTAAGCAATCAGTCCAAATTGTATGCGTTTTCTTGCCTTGTAAATTGCGTCGACCAAATCTTTACAAAACTGTCAAAAACAAATGGCCAATGATAAAATTATCCATATGTCACCATAAACAAAATTTTGAAACGCCCGACGGTAAACAATCATCACATATTCATAAAAAAAATTACTTTAATTTATCAACAAAATTTTTTCAGTGATAACCGTCGGCATTTGATATCTTCCGCTACCACATAAAATAAATAGACGTTCCCCATCAAAGCGGGACTGTAAACATAATAGTCCTTTTTTGCAATAACAATTTGCAATTGATTTTGGGGTTATTTATAACCACGGGAAACGTCGGCAGATAATTGTCCGCCGGATTTTTATTTCATTAATTCTCGCTGTCCAAAGCAGTCCGCCGCCGGTAAACTATCGTGCCAAATCGCAACTTTTTAATAAAATTTAGCATGTTTGTGCTGAAAGAAATCTTCGATTTTGGCATCACGCAGTAATAGCTGGATCAATGAAAGACAAACATTCGTATGACCGACGGTAAACGATCATGCCGAGAAATTTGTCCTGATTTGTTAGTCTACATATGAGTGTTCAAATGATTTGCAAAAATGTATTTCTACCATTACTAGACTTACGTATCATTCTATATAATTTAGTACTTACTATCACTGATTATATTATAATCAAAGTTACTATCTACTATCTTTGATTATATAACTATATAATCGAGTTAGTCAAATATGGCAAAAAACGTGATTCTATTTTTTTTCAAAATTAGCGTTTTCAAAATTTCGAACGAAGATATCCCTGAAAGTATTTCCCGAAATAGCGAAAATATGAATGCAACCAATCTTGTGGCATAATATGTCAGCTTTTGTATAGAATGGCTTAATCGCTAGCATGTATAGTTTTCGAGACACAAGCGAAAAACGGAAACAGGGGGTACCTTCTACGTACGCCCCTGTACCCCGTTCGCCTCGTAAGTGGCGATTTTTAGTATATTTACCTCCTAACTAGTCCAAATACAAAAAAGGGTGTTCCTTCGATTTTCCTTTCACCTTTTGAGAAGTTATTAACTAGGATAAAGGTTGTTTATTTTGAACATACAGTGGTAGCACATAGAGTGATTCCTAAGATTAATTTTATTGTAAACTTTATTTAATCAAATATAGATATGTCTAACAATCTGAAAGACAGATATACTACCATTAGATTTGTTATTAATAATACTCCAATGAAGAGGATAATAGAACAGAACTGAAAGAAATACATGGAATCCCAATTAATGGTGCCCACTGCTACATATTTAAATCCATACATGATATAAATGATACCCGCCTCCAATTTAGCCTCATAAATTGATAAATTTTATAATTGCGCAAAACAGAGGGCCTTTGTAAACAAATCCCCTTCCTGGGTTCTTGACTAGATATATAACTTAGCTTCACCACCTCTCTTTAAATGATATTTTGTGAAAACTTCAGTCTTACATCTATGTGTTTCAGTCTATATAGTGTCAGATATCATTTCTTCCACTATAAAAATAACTTCACGATTGCATAGTTTTTTATTTAAAACCTGTCATACAATAGTGTCTGTAACTTTGATTACGAGTATAAGCGCCAGAATAAGCTCGCATATCAGCCTGGTCAACATGGCATCCAAAAAAATGGAGTCTAATATTATTTACAGAGAGATATTTACTTGGCTCCTAAATATTATGTAGCCAGCTACCTAAGATAACTATATACAGATCCAAATTTCTTAGTATACTTTTATATTATATTCATATCCAAATTTCTTAGTATACTTTTCAGCCTTTAAAAATCTCAAATGAGGTGAAATGTGTCACACATTTTCATTACTTTGTAGGCTTGGCAAGAAAACAAAAGGCTTGGCAACTAAAGCTTAACTGTTGTAAAGTAAAAAGAGGTTTTTCCTTAATAATGATCAGATATTTATGGCTGTACAAAGCGCTCAAAAATAAACTCGACAAACAACTCGAATAAGTTTTACTCAAAATTCGTAGACTAATATAGGTATGTCATATTATATTATAAATATGCATTAATACACTAAGAAATAAATACCTTGATTTTTTTTTAATTTAAAAGTCTTAGTTAAGAAGTGAATTGGTGTGGGGCCGGTCAAAGCAAACACGTAAGGATGTACTGTTATCACATACAAAGCTGTGGGGTATATCCACTTGAGTTAACGAGTTGGATATTGAAATTATGCCAATGAAACATACCAAAAGATATATTTATCACTCCTATGAGAGTATAATAGGAACAATTGTTTAATGTCGTAATCGAAAATTAAATTAAGATCTAAGCTTGCTTTTCCTCTGGTTGTGGATGGGCTGCAATATAGTCCAAAGCCTTTTGAATTGCAGGTGGAATTGGCGGTGAAGTTGGCAAATGATCTCCTTGAGGTTGGAATCCGTTTTCATTGGCGATATAGGTGAGATGAATTGGAGTTCCATCGTCACTGGTATATTGATAGGATCCTTGGACTTCTTCTGCTTCTCCTTCAGATCCAGCATTTTTTAATTGTCCTTGTTCTTGAGCAACTATTCCGTTACCAGTTTCTAAACTGCAAACAAGATTAAAACAAATATTTTTTAATCCTTAGTTTTTAATCCTTAGAAGTATCATATAATTTCACTAAAACTATTACATCTGTAAATTTAGTAAGAAAAATTTTCACTTATTTTTAATGCTTTTTCCACACTACAGTAAGATTATATAGTTATTTTTCCTGTTATTAATTTTCATAACACCGCAGGTGCCATAACGTACCTTCATTATGTATCCGTTTTATTCTGGTTTGTGTAACAGATTATTTCTGTAACGTTGTTTCTTTTGAAAACGATGAAAATATGACGTTAAACATGCCTCAAGCGTCATATCCATCACATATCGCAAAGCCGTGGATTAGGCCTATCGATGATACCACAACAACAAAAAACGTGCCATTTGCTCTACCTCGAAATGTTGTGGAGGTGAGTATATTTTGAGTTTACAAAGTTATTATAACTATGTAATAATAGCGAGAAATAATCGAAAAAATCACAAAAATGGGGTTATAGTTTTTTGCGAGAATTTCCATCTTTCCGCCTCTTTCGTTACATGTTAGCCTTACTAGGAAAAATGTCTACATTTACTTTGTTAAAGACATTTTCGTCGTTGGATCAACCGTTGCGGAGTTATTTTGAAAACCATTTATTTGTTATTTTACACGTTATTTTAAACCCTACAATAAAGATTTACGGATTTTAAAATTATTGTATCCGAAAATAAGTCAGATTTAAAACGTTCAAATTATTCTGACAATTTTTAGCATTATATTAATGTAAAAAAAATCACAAAATAAATACAACTTTCTTATCATTTCATTGTTAATGATTCTGCATATAGATTCAGCGAGTTCAAACAAAACACTACGTTTGTTATCAAAAATGCATGAACTTATTTATCTATACTTTTCACATCTTACGTCTAACATATTAAACATGCATTTAGGAACGAT
The DNA here is from genome assembly GCA_964058915.1 of Tetropium fuscum. Taxonomy (NCBI): domain Eukaryota; kingdom Metazoa; phylum Arthropoda; class Insecta; order Coleoptera; family Cerambycidae; genus Tetropium; species Tetropium fuscum. The sequence continues at coordinate 255,116 of CAXKVY010018483.1, forward strand.
CCAAAACGATCTTCAGGTACATAAAATAATAGAAACTATAAGCTGTGAATAATGCATATATTATAAATACCATATTAAACATTAAAATACGAATAGGAATATTTCGACTTAGCCACTCAAGTTTTACTTAAATATATCTAATTATTTTATTATAGTATTATTATTTAGTAACAAACTTTGTTATTATCTATTAGTTTAATTATCTTTAATTGTCTAATTGTCTATATTAAATATATATTGACTCTTTATCTATGATACACTAGTTAATTTCATACTGTTAAAAGAGTTATTATATTTATAATTACCTGTGTAGTAGATAAGACAGCTCTTACATAGTTAGAGAAAATATTATAACCAACGTTGTAATTTAACTGTCTTTCAAAAGCAATGGAGGATGCCATTTCTTAGAATTTGCCTGTTTGCATCCCACAATGTGTATAAATAAATAGTGTTATAGCCATATTATATTATTATTATTTTAGTTTTTAAGTAGTAACAATAGTACATTTATAAAATATGCATTAGTTCATACCTACACCATTTAATATTAGTTAAATTAATTATGTTAGTATTAAGAAACATGTAATTAATAATTCATAGTGGTAATAAATTAAAGATAAAAGCTTGTTTCATTTTTGGAAAGACTTTGTGCAGGAAAAAAAGCAGGAGAAGCAGATACTACAGTGACAAAAGATAAACAAACATTACTAGAAGATACAGTGATATTTGAGGTTAATAATTTTGAATTGTTTCATTTCGAAAACGGCGAACTTTATGCAAATAAAGAATAATTATATTCGACTCCATGTGCAGAGACTACTACTAAATTCTGAAGTACCCCGCACACATGAAATAATAAATATACCACAAGATATTCAACTAAATACAATTATAGGTGAGGAAAATGAAGATTATGAAACTGATGATATCCACGAAACAGGTAAATAAATAGATGAATTAACAGATTATAAAAGCTTAAGAGATCCGCCACATGAAGTAGAGAGGAAGAAGATTTGTTACAATAGCGAAGAGATATTCAAAAAAGAATCTTCGTACAAGGAAAATTGTTTATAAAATAATAACATTAACGACAGAGATATAACGAAAAATCAGGAAAATACGCCGCCAATAAAGAATAATGGTTTGGACTTGCCTAGCCCGTTTAAAACTGCCATACTTTGGCCTCCTGAAAATTATGCTAAGATAGCGAAAAAAAAAAGAAAAGATTCCATCATCTGAAGAATGGCAAAACTATTATAAAAATAAAGACGCAGAACAAAAAAGAAAGGAAGAAGAAATAGAGGAACGAAAACGAATAATATTAGCTAAGGTGGAAACCAAGGTGGAGGCTAGGATGAAGAAAATAATGATGATATCTGGTACTGTACAATTTGTGAAGTGGTGGAAGAAGCAGATATGATACAATGCCTTAAGTGCAAACAATGGCAACATGACAAATGTGCGAAAACGAAAAATAATCAACGGAAATACTTTGTGTAAGTTGCAAGTAGGTATTGTAAGTCTGAAGACGGTTAAGTGCACATTGTACAATGATTTTGTTGTTATAGCGTGTCTACGTGAAATAAATAAATTATAATAATTCTCTAATGTCATTTTGCTATATAGGTACCTATGAGGTAAATAGTTTTTTCAGTTAACATTAAATAATACCTATTAGTATTTTAAAAAAATAATGGTTGTCGAACCCTAGTTCCAGTGAGTCTCGATTACTAGAACGTTCTATTTCAGAGACTGTCGATACGTGAGCGTTTATGTATTACGTATGTATATACTGGCAATTTTCTTAATTTGTCCATTACTTGATATTTTACCTTACATGACTATTAATTAATAACCAAATAATTTTAAATTGTAAGAAATTTGATGATCATTTTTTTTTAGAATATCTACACGCAGGGGAAAAAAACGTAACAAGTTAATATTTGATAAAATTTATGGCCTCATAACTTTTTTATTTTTAGTTCAATTTTCATATTTTTTTTTGAAAACTATAGATAAAATGATCAATTTCAACTTGCATGTCCAGTATTTTGTTATATGCTTGCATTTTCGTCATTAAACAGGGTTAAATAAAATGTATAAATTAAATTAATAAATTAATATAACCAATTTCTTGCAAAATACCAATTTTTGTGAAGAACCTTGCCTTTTCTACATTTTGTTTTTTAGTTCATATCTTTATGTGTATTAATACATTTTTCAGAGCAAAATCAATTTGTCACCAACAGCTTTTAAGTAAATAATTTCATATAATAATTTCATAACCAAATTCTTGTTAAATACTACACAAATACATTTTTGTGGGGAACCATGCGTGCCTCCATGAAAATGAAATAAAAATACAACAATACATTGTTTGGTTTTAATAAGCAATTATTGCAAAATAAAAAATTATAATTTCAAAATCAAACTTCTAAACAACCCAGTTCAACTGTAACTTCACTAACCTGAAGAAACGTACGTTTTAAAATAAATTTAGGTTAATATTTTGTATTGCCACCTCTAGCTCTTATAACTGCCTACATACGTCGATTCGTACTATCAATAAGGTTACGAATCACCTTGAGGGATATTTGGCAAGAGGGCAAAATATCACCTCGAGGGATATTTTGCCATTCCTCCTGAAGGGCTATACGAAGCTCATTTACCATAGCAGAAGCTACTTCGTGTTGTCTGACTCGCTTGCCAAGCATGTCCTCACATGCTCTATCAGGTTCAGATCAGGCGAATATGCTGGCCAGTTCACTTTGTTAGTGCCAACTTCTGCGAGGTATCGTCTGACACACATTGCTATATGCTAATCCACTAAATATCCTATATGCTATATGCTAATCCACTAAAAGTTACAAGGTAATTGGTTAATATCTCCTTAATATATCGGTGCGCCTTCAAGAATTCATCGATTACCACTAACTCAGTGCAGACCTCTCGGGTTATTCCTGCATACACTCTGCAAATCTTTCTCAGTTCCTTCTCCATACTCTTTTCCGTCCATCTGGAGAATGTAAGTAGAATCTGGATTCGTCACTAAGAAAAACATTGTTCCATTGCCGTAAGTTCCAATGCATATGTTCATTGGAAAATTGCAGTCTAGCTACGCGGTGACGCGGAAGCAACTTGGGTCCAGTTGCTGGTCTGCAAGCTTTCAAACCAAAGCCTTTGAGTCTTCTGCTAACTGGCATCACACTAACATTTATTCCACGGACCCCTTGGAGTTGATTTCTTGATTTTACTGACGTTAAGTGACGGTCCCGCAAAGTTTGTACATGAAGAAATCTGTCATCACTAGCAGTAGTTTTTCGTTCTCTGCCATTACCTGCTCTACGCTTATTTCTGCCAGTTTGTCTAAAATGTTCGACTGCTCTTTTGACGGTAGAGCGATGAACATGAAGGATTCTTGCAACATATTAATACGACCATCTTCTACAAGAGCAACAGCTTCTGCGCAATTTTCCGCACTTAAATCTATAGTAGGAATACAAGAGGACTTGCGCAAAAAAAAAATCACTGTCAAACTGACCCCCTGAGCAAAGCCTCCTCATCAAAACAATATGTAGGGAAGGTATGGTTCTTCAAAAAGTTGGTAATTTGCAAGAAATTGATAATGAAATTATTCCACAGGGTTTTTTAAAATTAGGGTTCTACAACATTTTAATTAACCCTGTATAAAGACTAAAACGCAAGCATATAACAACTAGGGGGACCGCCTAGCCACGTGACTTGACCGGTAAGATTTCGATCCTCGAAGTTATGCAACGCGGGCGTTAGTTGGCACTTGGATGGGTGACCTAGGCAGGCTTGGGCGGAATGTGGCAGTCTACCTGAGACCTGGGAACACTCAACACATCTGCCGCGGACGCGTGGTCCCAGATAAGTGGTAATGAGGACCAGAGTAATAAATCTCGGTAACTCAGAACCATACTATCATACATGAAAATTGTAGAGACTTTGTCACCAAGCCACCCATAATAAATAGGTTGCTTTGAAGAAAAGTACTCAAGTAAAAAGGAGGAATGCACAAAGGGCCTAAGGAGGCCTAAGTGCTGTAGTGAAAGTGTAACCACTACACTCCGACCCATGTACAAGCATATAACAAAATACTGGATATGCAAGTTGAAACTGATCAATTTATCTACAGTCTGCTAAAAAAACTATGAAAATTGAACTAAAAATAAAAAAGTTATGAGACTTTAAATTTTACCAAATATTAACTTTTTTGCCCTGAGTGTATATAATATATAAATGTGTTCGTTTAAAAAGTATGAATATTGTTGACACGTTTCTAGTCTATACACATTAAAAGCAATATCATAAAAAATATTCATAAAATAAAAATAATGTATACCCAACCTCCACTGGTAAGATCCATCAGCATTTACTCCTTCATTTTCATATTTGACGATAGGTATAGGTTCACTCGGTTGTGGTTGAGCTTGCGAAAAAGCAATAACAGTGAGAGAAAAAATTATCTGAAAATAATTATTTTAAAATATCAGAATAATAAGACACAATAAATGGAACAGCAATAAATGGAACATATATTTGGATAAAAAACAGCATTTGTTTTGTGATTTAACCAAAGTTAAAGTTTTGTAGGTAATGGTTAAATTATTTACACACAAGAGAGTTTCTGGAGATATTGCCATTTATATGAAGAGAAAAGCTTATTAAATGCATTATCGTTTATTACCTTCTGGCAGATCGATATATATTTGGATAATAGCTACAGCTATATAGTATAATGCGTATATGGGGATGCAATACTTCATATGGATGTTAACAATATAGTACATAATATCATGTAGGGTTTTAATAATTATGATAACAATTAAAATGACGTGAAAAATTATTCCATTTTTTAAATCGAGGAAAAATTAATATTGGAATCTACCATTTTAACTATTTAACATTGCATGAAGGAATGACTAAATTATTCGTAATAGATATCAAACCAATAACACTGAAGTTGTCATGTCATTAATGATCAAGATAATGATATATGTAATATTTTGTGACAGCCTGCATCATCAATCGATGGGAATACATATTTTATTAATATATACATTTTACACATTTTATTCATATTTTATACATATTCTAAAAATCGGATAAAACTCAACAACGGCAAGGTGTAGGTTTGCTTGTTGTAGGTAAAATTGTGACCGAAGTATTGTATGGCTCTGACCGGAGGAATAGTGCATAGTATTCAGATATGCAAGTTTCCAAAAACACTTTATCTAAAACAATTCTTCCTCGATCCAAATAACCTGCCCAAGAAGAAGTGTATTTATAAAATCAAAAATGGTTATATTGTACCAACAAAGTGTCAGAATATGACGGATAGCAGATGCCAATCACGGGTCCGGCTTTCAATAAAAATATAATGACAAAAATATACTTATATCTTAACATATTATTAAAACATATTATTAAAATGATACATGCACAATTTAAAGTTGAATCGGTATGTACTGATTTCAGCAACGTTTTCATAATGGATCACAATATTTTAAACTACCGATATAATTGAAATTTCTACTGTTTTTAGTTATGTAAAGGCTTTATGTAGACGATCTAGAAATATTCTTTGGAAACTTTTTTCTCTAGAAAAAATATTTATTTTTTAAATAATTATCAAATGTAAACCATAGAAAGCGTATAAAGAGCCAAGATTTGGAAGGTACTTGTGAGAGCATAATTATTTTTAATCACCGTGTTGACCATATGGAAAACTATCAGCTGTTATAGATTATTAGGATAATATGTAGTTAGAACATACAAATAAATTAGACTAATTAACAGCCATAATAGCGTGTATGTAATATGTTTCTTTAATTTAACATTTAATATCATCAGAATATGAGTATGATAATACCCTCCAAAAGGCATACTGGGTAAAATCACGTCTGAAAATTTGTCACTACATCCCCATCTATACGGAAACGAATCTTTTAGAAGTTGCCCAAGTTCTTTCGTCTTCATTGAGAAAGAATAATCTACACAATTTTTGCATAATTTTCTGGCGGACTTCTTTGTGACCATCAGCATTCAGTATCATCGGCATTAGCATCACCTGATGTGTAGCATGTGGAGCTCGCACATAGGATTTCGCACATTAGCCCTGAAAATTGATTGATTTTTCGATAGGATCTATGACATCAGATGCTCAATATGGTGCCCATTCTCTTCTATGCATATTTGCACTGTCTGGCGAAAGCAGGCACGAACTTCGCTCAATGAATGGACCGTAAAGGATTAAAATGCTTCTCTTATCCGCAAATTTTCTCCGGTCGTCGGTGCTTAAGCGTAAACTTTTTGCGTTACCGTTCCCCAGAGGAATAAATTGAAAAATGTGAGATCCGGTGATATGGCGATTCATGAACTCATTCATGTGGTGATTCATGAACTCGACTGCCAATAACAATCCATCGATATCGATTGTTGAGGTACCTCTTGACAGATAGATGGCGTGGCCCCATCTTGTTGAAACCTCATCTTATTGAAACCCCATCGTCTGTCACAGATAGGGACGGGACGTATATATTCTAGCAATGGTGGTATCTCATTCTCCAAAATCTCCAAATAAAGTTGCTCGGTAATATTTCGCTCATAAAAAATGGGCCCTGAGATGTGGTCTAAAACTATACATGCCTAGACATTCAACCTCCAACGGCTTTGTGTGCTATGATCTCTTCGCCAATTCACATTATTTTGAACATTATAATTGTCCTTATTGACGCCTCCCATATTATCAAAGTTCGCCTCATTTGAGAAGATCTGTCAATGTAAAAGGGGTCACGTTAGCACACGGTTGGCTGTCGATATCGGAACACCATCACTTCGTTGAATATCGGGTGTTTAAAGTGTGGATCCAGTGCAACAACAGCCCTAACGGTCAATATGTGGATTCGTCCGTCGGTCGGTAGTTCTGATGGTTGCGTTTTGAGCACAATTGTAGTCGGCTTTGACAGAATGTGAAATTGACCACAGAGAGCATATTTTGGTTCACATTGGATAATTCTAGTAATGGACATGGTAATTGAATGGAAAAGCGGATGATAATCCATGGTTTGATATTGAACGGGAAAATAGTGCGCTAAAAATCATGCAAAAACTCGTGTAGATTATGTGCAAAATTCTCAGGACTTTTACTCTCTTGCGATTTTTCTCAGAAAATCACTATTTGCAAAGGGAAAATTTTGAAATCTTGAAAATTTTATTTTGGAACCTAAATGTCACTAATTTGCCTTTTCAAAAAAAATTTAAGACAGCAGTTCAAATTTTTTAAATCAAAATACCCCTGACAAACCCGACCATTCTGCCTCAAATTAGACAAAAGTAGATCTGTTTAACGCGGTGGCAGATCTGTTTAACTGACCAATTCCTTTCACATATTTAAATATTGAGAATATTATTTACTCAAATATATATTAACGTGCAAAATAGGGGGTTCCATTTAAAGAAACTAAGTTGACATTGAACCCAATCCTCCACCAAAGGTCATAATTATCAGTGGCATCAAAGTTTGAAGAAGGGCTTCTTTAACTGTAAAACTTTTGTCTGGTACTTTTTTTTCGGAAATGTCATTCGCGACTATTCAGCCGGATAAATAAAAATGCTAGGATTAAACAAGTTTCCCGCCTGTGTCGTTACACTCTCAGAAAACTAGTTTAATCGTTCCGTAAAGAATAGTTTAATTCTGAACTAGTTTAATTCTGAAGTAAACAAAGTAGTTTCGCATGTGTTGGTTTTTTTTCGTTAAAGTGTAGTGAAATATCAAATGTTCAGTAATAATTTAGAGTAATTAGTTGTTTTTTAAATCACGTAAAATACATGTTGGTATATAAAACGTGAATGTGACCCACAAAAATTGGTAAATACGGCTTCGCAAAAGATAAACACAACTTAATCACAGTTTTCAATGATTAGGTATCATTGAAAAGGCTTTGATTACTTTGCCGTTTATGCTATATTTGACTAATTATGATTTCCTATTACTTATTTAGACTAATGTGAAATAGTCGATTTATAGTAGTGATGTTATTGAGTTTATTTATTTGCTCTATATCTTGTACATCATATACAGTTCTTTAAGTAAATTTTTAAGTAAAAGGAAGATCCATTTAATAAGTCGTTACTTTGAAGACAAGTTTTGACGAAATTAATTCGTAAATCAGCACATGGCCAAGCCTGTTTATTTTATAATCAGATTTCTAGTGCAGCAGAATGTGATTGTAGAATACCTATAGTGTTGTTGTCATTGTGTTTTAAGCTTTCCGATTCATTCTGCAAAATTTGTTTCCAGAGCAAAATTTGTTTCAGGAGCCCGTTGATTATGACAATCGTTGATTAAATATTTTAGAATCATATTTCAAATTTTTGTCACGGGTATAACGCAATATTTTAATGAATCAGTATTCAGAGTTACTAACTTATGGGGATTATTATTATTATAAAAAACTGTATGTAGGAACAAGAAAATATTTTAATATAATATCCGTGATAGTTTTGGTTGTCAATAATTATCAATTATTGCAATTAAAACTTGAAAATTATGAAAGTGGAGCTGAAATGGAAGCATTGTAGGAATGATAATCGAGATCTCCACACTGATTAAAACCAAAATGATTATTTCATAATGCTTAGAAGATAACTCTTTTATAGTCTGTAGAATACAGCCTGTACCTATGTCCAAAATAATGATAGAGCCAATGACTTTTTATGATGACCCTCTATGAATGAACCATGAACTTACGGATTTAATATAATAATTATTTGCAACTTAAGCCATTTATGCACACTATAATTAGCACACGACTCAGAACACAATAATTGCAGACCCATAATTAAATTCAAATAGAAAGATTATGACGATTATTATGTTGAGATTTAATTATATACCAGAGTAACTATTATTTTAGAACAAATCGCCATCAAACGCAATTATAAATTAATTTCCAATACTGCACTGCAAGTCACTACACACTTAACTATTTTATTATCACTTAGCTGTTTCAAAATTTCAATACGTACCACATTCATGTTTAATGTTAAAAATGTCACTTAAAACTGCTAAATTAAGAGAAGTTATTATATTTATATTTTTATTTCACCCCCCACTGCACACTGAAATTTTGTATAATACCTCTTAACTATTATTACATTTTGCATAGGTAATATATGGACAAATATTGTGACGCAACACTAAGGACATCGCAGACAGCACTTTCATTTATTATTTGTAGTTAAATTATCAATTAGCATTGTTTAAGAAATTTAGTGTTTGTTAATGACAACTTATAACTTATTCCGACTGGTTACGAGTAAATAAAATAGTGACATAGACGGCATCTACTCGTAGATATAGGCATTCGAAAGGCCCTGGCTCCAATGTATACCTTACCTGTTGCCCTTTAATGCGTACTTTAAAGCATATCCATTTCAAATGAGTTGCATCTAAGTGAGCAAATATTGGAAGGATCAAAAGAAAATGTTCATTTTAATCTAGGTAAACGTTTCGGGCTCATTTGGAAACTAAAGCTTCGTGCTAAATGATCCTCTGTTATAAACTGATATTATGTTCATATTATGTCAAGACAGACGTATTTAAAATTTACATTAAAGTAATTTTTCAGAATTACTAGAATTAATGGTGTTAATAATCGAAAACAAAATTTCCATTAAGAACTTACCTCTTCGTATTTACAGTCAGATTTATATTTTCTAGGCATTGTCTAGACGTTCTATTATAGTCTTGTTTAGTGTAGTGGAAAATATGTTGGGAAACTTATTTTTGGCCCTGCTAAAAAGTTGAATAGAATAGACGTGTAATATTTTTATTTTTCTAAATAAAAATAATTCTACCTCTCATTCTCACTCATTCTCCAGAAAAATTGAAAATATATACACTCGGAGTTCAGGTAGTTCCTGACATAATAATAAGGGCACTAATGTAACGATAAACGTAAACACGTAAAATATTTCTAATATTTTCATAAACGTTACCATTTAACAATAATTTTAGATAATCTAAACATTATCTGTTCAAAAAATTAATTGAATTAGAAAAAAACCCAAATTTCGAATCGATTTTCGTATCGAATTTTGTATGCAAATATTATTTTTTTATGCAGCTTCAGCCTGACCGTACTATTTTGGATACAACCTGCAATAATTGTAAGACAGGAAAAGGTTTTTGCAAACATGCTGCAGCGATTTACATTTTTGTAAATGTGGAGTACCCTTGTAAAAAAACCGACACTTTCTCGGCGAACAGATACAATCCATTTCTTTTTCCTTTCATTCTTCATATGCATAATTTGGAAAGCAGCAAAATGTCAAATCCGGGTTCCTGTTCTCATAACTTTTGCATCCCGGTACACAACAAGCACGGCCGAAGTTTCCTTCTTTACATATATTATACTCATGATTTACGGTATACTTCCCAAGCATTTTTTACTCTTGCTAAGCAGTTTATCGAAACAATCAACACGGGATCGTTTACCAACTGACTAGTACCGCGCCACTGCCACTGCCACTACGGAACGCCACTATAGTTACTACAGAAGCGTATTGAACATACAATGTCAGATTTAAAATAGTTATAATAAATACAAATATTATAATGATAGAAATATTATAAAATATATCAAGGAACGACTGGTGTAAACGAATTAATAAAAATTTAAACATGACAACTCTACGAGTACACAAAAATACCATACTGCTGCATGGAAAATAACAATTGGAAGGCGCAATATTGTTCCTAAACACATTTAATTTAATACGAGCAAAATATTAATAAGACTACAGTAAACAAAGAACAATTTAACTCAAGAAAACTAAGAGTAAAAGGTAATAAGAAACAAAGAACAAAACAACGAATAGATGAAAAAGAATAGGAACGTAGGAATAAATAAATATTAAGCTAAATTGTTCAATGTTGTTAAATCAATGTTCGAAATTGCGACCGTTGTCTCTTAAGTGCAACTCTAAACAATTGAATTTTCCGACCACTCATTATTTAAAACAATCGGAGACCCTGCTCTTATATGGTGCCGAAGTCGTTTCTTCAGCTCTTCCAGATTCCTCGGTCTTGGGGAGCAAACTTTGCTTTTCAAGTAACACCAAAGGAAGAAAGCCAATGGGGTTCCATCAGGCGATCGAGCAGGGCATTCCATAGGCCCTCTTCGACCCATCCGCCGCCCCGGAACACCTCGTGTAAATATTGACGGATATTTACAGCATAATGAAATCTGCTCCATCTTGCTGATACCAGATTTCATTGGCTATAACGTCTGCATCGTCAATATTTGGGAACAATACGGCAAGTGCGGTGGTTAAGTCGTTGCCGAGAAAATCTAAATAAGTGTCTTCGGTTAAATTTCCGTCAAGGAAATATGGCCCCAAAATCCTACTTCCTATAATACTCGCCCATACATTTATTTTTTGTTGATATTGAGTGTGAGCCTCAATTGACTAACTTGGCCCGTCAGTATCCCAGTATCTGTAGTTTTGCCTGTTCATCACAGTATGTAAGGAAAACTTCACCTCATCCGAAAATAAAATCGAATTTGTTAAAAGAGTGGGATATATGCGTATTTTCTCCAACATTTCCTGGGAGAATTGAAGACGTCGATCTGGATCATCCTCGTCTAACTGATGTATTAATTTAACTTTATACGGGTGATATTTGTTAACCTTCAGGATTCTGTGATCTGAAAAATTTGAAATTCCATATTCACCTGCAATTCCTCGCATCATCGAATGCCGATTTTCATGGACGTACAGCAAAACAGTTAAATTAACTAAACTATTTTCCTCATTGACAACTCTGGTTCGTCCACTTCTTGGAAGGTATCTGACAGTGCCATGCTCTCTATACTTCTCTTCAATTCTGCTTACTGTTGACTGACGTTCTTATATTTCGAATTGAACATATCACAAACTTTATGTGTTCGGCTTAAGTCACCGTAGCCTATCATAATTAATATTTCTATTCTTTCTTTTTCGGATAACATCTTTGTTTCTAATGATTAACAACACTTTTGAGAGTGACAATATTATTTACTGTCACCTTATGGTTTTGTTTCATGTAAGCCAGAGCACACGTCTTCCAATTGTTATTTTTATGTGGTCTATGCGGTCAAGCGGTCAATGCGTAACTTGAGAGTGATATGATTTGTATAATACTAATAATATCCAATTTAACAATATTTGAGTTTATATCGAAGTTTGTTCAGTAAATTGTATTTTGAAACGGAGAAAAATATAAAAAAGTTTTAAATTTTCATAATGGCCATTTAGACATACCTACTCATATTATTTCCACGTTTAACTTCTACTTGTATAATTAAGCAAGAATATTGAACAGATTTAAGAGATAGTTAACATATTTGTAAAAATGGATGATGATAATTTAGATTTATTAGGTGGTACTTATCTACTTATCTACCGTATCTACTTAACTAACTATTTAGCTCCACATTGCCTTTAGAATAAACAACTAATGTTGCAAGGCGCATTCGCTTTAAGAGATTTACATTTATGTGTACAAGTAAATAACTTGCATTTGCAGTTGACTGTAATTTCTAAAAAGCTTGTCTTTGCTTCTTTTAGTATCAAGAATATTATGTTCGATGTAGTAGCTAAAATCTGTAGGTTTTGGAACTTAAAGTTGAATTTTACTAGTGCTTTTATAGATCGCGCATTGTAAAAACGCACCTTTTACATGCAATGGATATGTACTGTTGGAGACAAATCTCTAAAATGAAATATCAACTATTATAGTTAATAATATACTTCAGTGATCAAGAGGTTTCAAATTTAATATATTTAGATACTTTGAAAAAATAGAATAATAAAGACAACCATACAAACTGATGTTACACCTGATATCAGTTTTAGAATTTGGAAATATATGCGTTCGGCAACCTTCCATATTTCCCATAAAATTTGGCAGGCCGTACAAATTTTTAAAAACTGCTCTACAACTTGTCCATAGAGTTTCCAACATTGATACCCATTAATACTTAAAGGTCCAAGGTGAATCAGATCTTTTCAATATACTACTAATAAAATCCCACCTGAATTTTAGCTGATATATATTGGCTAGTGAATGAATTATCATATGACATGGTATAAAATTCTTATTATTTTGCATCCATGTTTCTATGCCAGTATAATAAGAGGAGTAGTACATTATAATACTACTACAATAATAATACTTAATAGAAAACAAGTAGAAAAATGACAATATCATTTATCTTCTATTTCACGCTACATTTCATACGGCAATCGTAAAATTCAAATACGCACGATAGCGGCACACAAAAGCATATCAGTTGAATATTCACATTATCATATCCTTGGACCATAAAAAATAGAGGAATAATGTCCTATTCAAGTGTATATGAATGCTTCATACAATCATATAGAGAAGGATATTAGAGTGGGAAAAAGACAGAACAAATTAGTAAACAAAGCGTACTTCGATTTCGCCAAAATGAACCCTGAGATCCCTTTTCAAACGGCTTTTTGCAAGCCTCGTACTTTTTCACCATTATCATCAAGGGATATTACACCATAAAAAAATTAACTCGAACATTTCTCACAATTAACGGCTCAAATTAATTAAGTATCTTGGTAAATTTTCGTTCGTAGATTATTTAGGAATTCTTGGAGTCGCAGATAATGAATTTGGTATCAAAACAAATATTCAAGATGGCGGATATAAGATGGCTCACATTTTCGTCTTTTACGGTCCGCTTCGACATCTGTATCTTGGTAAATGTTGGTTTGCAGAGTGCTAACTTATTGTTGAAATAGATATTGAAGATGGCTGGTCCTAGATCTCAGACTTTTTTTTCATTTATGGTATGATCGGACTCAAAATCTGAATCTTGAGAATAATGCATATCACAATTTTTTATTGTGTCAAATATTCAAGATGGTGGCCCCAAGATGGCTGTTGAATTATGTCAGTTAGGGTCCGATTCAATTAAAAATCAGTATCTTGGTGTTTTTAGGGTAGCAAATCACGAATTCGGCTTCAAAATGCATATTAAATATGGCGTTGTGAAGATTGCGAACATTTTTGCAATTTATGGTCCGATTCGACCAAAAATCTGTATCTCGTGATTTGTGTAGTCGCAAATAAGGAATATTTAGTTAAAATAGATATTCAAGATGGCGGACGCTTTCTTCATTAATGGTACCATTGGACTTAAAGTCGACAGTATATATATATATATATATATATATATATATATATATATATATATATATATATATATATATATATATATATATATATATATGTGTGTGTGTGTGTGTGTGTTTATATATATATATATATATATATATATATATATATATATATATATATATATATATATATATATATATATATATATATATATATATATATATATATATATATATATATATATATATATATATATATATATATATATATATATATATATATATATATATATATACTGTCGACTTTAAGTCCAATGGTACCATTAATGAAGAAAGCGTCCGCCATCTTGAATATCTATTTTAACTAAATATTCCTTATTTGCGACTACACAAATCACGAGATACAGATTTTTGGTCGAATCGGACCATAAATTGCAAAAATGTTCGCAATCTTCACAACGCCATATTTAATATGCATTTTGAAGCCGAATTCGTGATTTGCTACCCTAAAAACACCAAGATACTGATTTTTAATTGAATCGGACCCTAACTGACATAATTCAACAGCCATCTTGGGGCCACCATCTTGAATATTTGACACAATAAAAAATTGTGATATGCATTATTCTCAAGATTCAGATTTTGAGTCCGATCATACCATAAATGAAAAAAAAGTCTGAGATCTAGGACCAGCCATCTTCAATATCTATTTCAACAATAAGTTAGCACTCTGCAAACCAACATTTACCAAGATACAGATGTCGAAGCGGACCGTAAAAGACGAAAATGTGAGCCATCTTATATCCGCCATCTTGAATATTTGTTTTGATACCAAATTCATTATCTGCGACTCCAAGAATTCCTAAATAATCTACGAACGAAAATTTACCAAGATACTTAATTAATTTGAGCCGTTAATTGTGAGAAATGTTCGAGTTAATTTTTTTATGGTGTAATATCCCTTGATGATAATGGTGAAAAAGTACGAGGCTTGCAAAAAGCCGTTTGAAAAGGGATCTCAGGGTTCATTTTGGCGAAATCGAAGTACGCTTTGTTTACTAATTTGTTCTGTCTTTTTCCCACTCTAATATCCTTCTCTATATGATTGTATGAAGCATTCATATACACTTGAATAGGACATTATTCCTCTATTTTTTATGGTCCAAGGATATGATAATGTGAATATTCAACTGATATGCTTTTGTGTGCCGCTATCGTGCGTATTTGAATTTTACGATTGCCGTATGAAATGTAGCGTGAAATAGAAGATAAATGATATTGTCATTTTTCTACTTGTTTTCTATTAAGTATTATTATTGTAGTAGTATTATAATGTACTACTCCTCTTATTATACTGGCATAGAAACATGGATGCAAAATAATAAGAATTTTATACCATGTCATATGATAATTCATTCACTAGCCAATATATATCAGCTAAAATTCAGGTGGGATTTTATTAGTAGTATATTGAAAAGATCTGATTCACCTTGGACCTTTAAGTATTAATGGGTATCAATGTTGGAAACTCTATGGACAAGTTGTAGAGCAGTTTTTAAAAATTTGTACGGCCTGCCAAATTTTATGGGAAATATGGAAGGTTGCCGAACGCATATATTTCCAAATTCTAAAACTGATATCAGGTGTAACATCAGTTTGTATGGTTGTCTTTATTATTCTATTTTTTCAAAGTATCTAAATATATTAAATTTGAAACCTCTTGATCACTGAAGTATATTATTAACTATAATAGTTGATATTTCATTTTAGAGATTTGTCTCCAACAGTACATATCCATTGCATGTAAAAGGTGCGTTTTTACAATGCGCGATCTATAAAAGCACTAGTAAAATTCAACTTTAAGTTCCAAAACCTACAGATTTTAGCTACTACATCGAACATAATATTCTTGATACTAAAAGAAGCAAAGACAAGCTTTTTAGAAATTACAGTCAACTGCAAATGCAAGTTATTTACTTGTACACATAAATGTAAATCTCTTAAAGCGAATGCGCCTTGCAACATTAGTTGTTTATTCTAAAGGCAATGTGGAGCTAAATAGTTAGTTAAGTAGATACGGTAGATAAGTAGATAAGTACCACCTAATAAATCTAAATTATCATCATCCATTTTTACAAATATGTTAACTATCTCTTAAATCTGTTCAATATTCTTGCTTAATTATACAAGTAGAAGTTAAACGTGGAAATAATATGAGTAGGTATGTCTAAATGGCCATTATGAAAATTTAAAACTTTTTTATATTTTTCTCCGTTTCAAAATACAATTTACTGAACAAACTTCGATATAAACTCAAATATTGTTAAATTGGATATTATTAGTATTATACAAATCATATCACTCTCAAGTTACGCATTGACCGCTTGACCGCATAGACCACATAAAAATAACAATTGGAAGACGTGTGCTCTGGCTTACATGAAACAAAACCATAAGGTGACAGTAAATAATATTGTCACTCTCAAAAGTGTTGTTAATCATTAGAAACAAAGATGTTATCCGAAAAAGAAAGAATAGAAATATTAATTATGATAGGCTACGGTGACTTAAGCCGAACACATAAAGTTTGTGATATGTTCAATTCGAAATATAAGAACGTCAGTCAACAGTAAGCAGAATTGAAGAGAAGTATAGAGAGCATGGCACTGTCAGATACCTTCCAAGAAGTGGACGAACCAGAGTTGTCAATGAGGAAAATAGTTTAGTTAATTTAACTGTTTTGCTGTACGTCCATGAAAATCGGCATTCGATGATGCGAGGAATTGCAGGTGAATATGGAATTTCAAATTTTTCAGATCACAGAATCCTGAAGGTTAACAAATATCACCCGTATAAAGTTAAATTAATACATCAGTTAGACGAGGATGATCCAGATCGACGTCTTCAATTCTCCCAGGAAATGTTGGAGAAAATACGCATATATCCCACTCTTTTAACAAATTCGATTTTATTTTCGGATGAGGTGAAGTTTTCCTTACATACTGTGATGAACAGGCAAAACTACAGATACTGGGATACTGACGGGCCAAGTTAGTCAATTGAGGCTCACACTCAATATCAACAAAAAATAAATGTATGGGCGAGTATTATAGGAAGTAGGATTTTGGGGCCATATTTCCTTGACGGAAATTTAACCGAAGACACTTATTTAGATTTTCTCGGCAACGACTTAACCACCGCACTTGCCGTATTGTTCCCAAATATTGACGATGCAGACGTTATAGCCAATGAAATCTGGTATCAGCAAGATGGAGCAGATTTCATTATGCTGTAAATATCCGTCAATATTTACACGAGGTGTTCCGGGGCGGCGGATGGGTCGAAGAGGGCCTATGGAATGCCCTGCTCGATCGCCTGATTGAACCCCATTGGCTTTCTTCCTTTGGTGTTACTTGAAAAGCAAAGTTTGCTCCCCAAGACCGAGGAATCTGGAAGAGCTGAAGAAACGACTTCGGCACCATATAAGAGCAGGGTCTCCGATTGTTTTAAATAATGAGTGGTCGGAAAATTCAATTGTTTAGAGTTGCACTTAAGAGACAACGGTCGCAATTTCGAACATTGATTTAACAACATTGAACAATTTAGCTTAATATTTATTTATTCCTACGTTCCTATTCTTTTTCATCTATTCGTTGTTTTGTTCTTTGTTTCTTATTACCTTTTACTCTTAGTTTTCTTGAGTTAAATTGTTCTTTGTTTACTGTAGTCTTATTAATATTTTGCTCGTATTAAATTAAATGTGTTTAGGAACAATATTGCGCCTTCCAATTGTTATTTTCCATGCAGCAGTATGGTATTTTTGTGTACTCGTAGAGTTGTCATGTTTAAATTTTTATTAATTCGTTTACACCAGTCGTTCCTTGATATATTTTATAATATTTCTATCATTATAATATTTGTATTTATTATAACTATTTTAAATCTGACATTGTATGTTCAATACGCTTCTGTAGTAACTATAGTGGCGTGTGTGTGTTTATATATATATATATATATATATATATATATATATATATATATATATATATATATATATATATATATATATATATATATATATATATATATATATATATATATATATATATATATATATCCGCTCCTCTCCTGCACAAGTCCCTGACCTCTGGACTAACCATTGCGGTTAGAATGTGGGTAAGATATTATTATTATAATACCTAAATCTATCGAAACAAAATTTATGTAATTTATTTAGCTAAAAGTAAATACCGATAGCAGTTTTCTATATGATATAAAACGTATATTTACAGCCTATATACAAATCTCCATAATAATATAAATTTTATTATCATGCATATCTTATTCATTCAATTTCTTCTCTTCGGATTCAGGATGAGCAGCAATCCACTCCAAAGCCTTTTGAATCGCAGGTGGGATTGGTGGTGGTGTTGGTAAATGGTCTCCTTGAGGTTGGAATCCATTCTCGTTAGCAATGTACGAAACATGGATAGGAGTTCCATCATCAGCAATATACTGGAATGATCCACTTACTTCTTCGGCTTCAGTTTCAGGGTTTCCGGCATTCTTCAGCTCTCCTTTCTCCTCGGCTACAATGCTGTTTCCAGTTTCGTAGCTAACGGAAGAAATAATATTCAGTAACAGAAGGCATTGTTACAATCAAGGGTTGATCAAGTTGTAAACAATTTTACAATAATATTGCGGCATATAATATTTAAACATAGCAACATACCTCCATTGGTAAGATCCATCAGCATTTACACCCTCGTTATCATATTTCAAAATTGGAATTGTTTCAGTTGATTGTGGTGGAGCAGCATAGGCAGCAACAACTGCCAGAGCTACGAATATCTGAAACAATATATGGGTATCATAATTTGTCTAGCCATTATTCAGTTAATATCATTGCAGACGAATTCAGGGACGGTGTAGAATTGATTATTGATGTGAATTTGCTTGACAGCGTAATTTTTACCTTGGTGCAGCGAAGAAATGTAAACCACTGAGCCTGTACATTTTAGTCAAAGTAAGTTACAAGATAATTTAAAAAGTAAATCAATAGGTGTGTACCTTAATGGAAGTTTCACATTTTAAACTTCCATGCCTGTATAAAATATGAAGGGAAGTTTGATATAGCAATTTAATATCTAGATTTTTAATAGAAATTGTATATATGTTCGAAGGTACATAGGATGAATAAACCGTTTTGTTAGGGTTTATTCCAAATATTTGCTATTCGGTATATTATATTGGTTTATTTTGTGGTACCCAGAGTGTAAAGAAAAAACAATTTGGAATTATGTATATACCCTATTTACTGCATAAGGGTAACTATTTTTATTTAAATTTACAGGAAGGATATGTTAATACGTGTTAGTTGTGAGTAGATAGAATTTTAAGATGTGATTTCATTCTGTTTAGTTCTATGCATTCTCTAGTTCTTATACTCCACCAACTAAAATACAATAACATACCTTGGCACAATAATAAATAGTACAGTGGCGAGCAGTTGAAGTAAATGATTTTATTTACTTCATGTGATTGTGGCTTTAAATTTTTAAAATAATGTGTAGATAAATGCCTGTGAATTTATTATATTAATTTGATATGTCAAAAGTGACTTCTTATTAAGAGTTATTTATGCAACAAGTGCAAAAAGTAAATTTGGACAACACGTTGAGTGCAATAAAAACTTTTTGTACGAGTTGAATACAATAGTTCTTCTACGTTCATGCAAAAACCAAAATTTATTTTATTTACGTTAAAATTGAATCTATTTAATTACGATAACGGCTAATTATGATTATTTATTTATAGCAATTACGTTGAAAATCGAGAAGTCGAAATTGAGAAGTAATATTTATGATATTGGACCATAATCGCATATCACAACATATTCGTCTAGATCATTTTTAACGCCTCTCTATTTTCTCAATATTTTGTAATTAACTGAATATTAGTATAATATGCTAATATTTATCTCGGACTGATTAACTGGACCATTTTGATAACTTCTCACTTATTGTATTCCTCATAGCACTTTGTATTTTTTTTGTACACCACCTTATTTAATGTAACACTTAACTTGGCACACACTATGTTGACACTGAAATATAAACACTTCAAATATACATACATACCAATTTCATGATCACGATGTAAACTAAAAAGCAACTAATATGCTACTACTGTGCTTCTTTAACAAAATTATGATATTTATATTTTTTTAAATTACCTTCCCCACTATTCAATGTTTACTTAAAAGTATTGTTAGACATAATTATACACACATACACGAACTTTTAATACGAATGATGTAATATTTAGATGGATCATTGAAGATGACAGACTTTCATTACCTGAAATTCGGAATTAATTAGAAATGGTCATGCTTGCCAGTGATTATGTATGATGGATTCATATACCCACCCAAGAGCTTAATTATAATTAATTGTTTGCTAATGAAGCGCATCTAACAAAATAAAATATTATAGATACTATGAATGTATTTCATAGTATTTTAGTCTTATAATCTATTGTCAACGATACAATAGAAGACACATTTTTATAAAACAATTTGCAAAATATTACTTTTCTGAATATATTTTTTTTTTATTTTACAAACTCTTTTAAATTAAAACGTAAGTGACAATAACAGGAATAGATTATTTTAATCCTTGGACTAAATAAACAGACATAATAATTAAATGTATTATAAGTACCTACCTACATTCAAACATAATTTTGTGTTTTAATTTAAAAAGTACTTTATACTTACTAAAAGTGTAATATTATGAATAAAATCGGCACATGACCAGATCATTATACATGCACACATCTTATGGAAAAGTCAGTTTCCGTTTATTTCGTAAATTTTCTGAAATTTTCTGTTTCTTGTCCTAAATGAAATGTCTCATAATTATACTATGTGCCAGACCTCCGAAATTAACCAAGGCATTATAATTGGGGGGGGGGGGGGAGGGGACTGAATGAAACTTTTACCAGCTGTTTCTGGCTGGGCTCATGTGGAGCAAAAAGATCGGGGGGTCCATCATGGGGAGGTAGCTTTCAAATATGATGGCCGTTCAAAGTGGCCGCCAACAGTGAACCTTTAAATTAAAATTGTGGGAGATCGGATGAAGCAATCTTGAATTTATTCTAAATATAGGTCAATGAATTGACTACATTGCTTGTAATTTTTATGGCCAAAAAACTAGTATTTATTGGTCAAAACTCTAAAAAACGAAAAATTGTTTTTTTTTTAATTTACGATTTGTTGCTTATTGCTTATGGACTAACGGTTGGTTTTATCGAGAACATGTTCTGAACAACAAGAGTCCTAGAGCAACATATCACCTTTAAAATGCAAAGAAATTACGGACCGGATCAATAGAACCCGAGATTTCGCGATTCAAAGTGGGCGGGGCATTAACTGCATTAATACTGTATTTTAAAATAATATGGTTTATCTATCCAACCATGCATTCCATAATTCTGTTCTTCAAGATGAATATGTTCAAGCCGCTCCAAAGTCTTGATAAGTCTAAAGACAACTACTTGACATATCTTTGTACAAGTAATGGAGCAATGTCGTATTTTTAGATGAAATATATCGACCTGTGGAGCTACGAGTACTTCTCGCTTTTCTTCGGGCTAATTGGGAAGAATATTGGTTTCTCTTCCTAGCTGAGGTGGAAAAAATGGTGCGTTGGTGTTTTGCACTGGATGACACGGTAAACTACCCACGCAATCTACCACTTTATTGAATGAACTAAAAAGAAAATTGATTTCTCTTTTGTTCACCAATACTTTGTAAAATGAGGTTTTTTAGTACAACTAAGAAGCAAAACCCATTTTCCTAGAATTCCAGTAGACCAAGCCATCGAAGAGACTGAAAACAACAGATACCCAAAAAACTGGAGGTACTAAGGGTTTCAGTCTTGAAAAGCAGGCTATAGAACGGTACTGTTAATGCTGAGAACAGAGCTTCTGTGGTAGGAAACCTCCGCAGCGTTCTATCTTCCAGCAAAATAAACCACTGCCACTCTGACCTCTTAGGATAATTAGATATGAGAAAGATGTGACAGCTCTCATAAAATTTGTAGCTCACGAGTGGACGAAACCCTCGATTGCACTCCGTCAGATATTGTATATCTATCTATTGGAAATCGTGTTGATGAATAAACAGCTTCTGATCTCATTAAATCGAAAAACAAGGGGAAAATAGCATTTCAAGGGTTCATGGTTCGCCTAGCCAAAGGAGAAGGGATTCATAATCTTTTTAAAAAAGTGGGTCTCAAGATAAGTAGACCAAAGACGAGCAAAACGATCAAGGTCGGAAACAAAGAAGTAGTCCTCTGATGCGAGCGAAATCTATTCAGCAAAATGACATATCGCAGAAAATAAAAAATGACATTAAGGAAGTGTTCAAATATCATCTGGCACCATTTCCATGGACTCTGGCAAATGTTGATGGGTCTTTGAAGAAAACCTATAAATCAGTGTTTGCCCATCACTTGAAAAAATACATCACCCAGTCTTCTGAAAAAATGTTCGCCATGCATAATTGATGCAATGGCTGTATTTCAGTCCATCAAACGAGAACAAAAAACGTTTGAATTCATTTATTTGACTTTTATCAAGCAGATTTTGAATATAGGTCGGAGTTGCTGCATAGTTGATATAGTATTTGATGATTACCGAGAAGTTTCGATCAAATCGTTGGAGCGGGAAAAAAGAAGAACCGTTTGATGGAGGGAGCTGTTAAGGAACAGTGACAGCAAAAATAAAATGATACAATTCCTTGTTGACAGTTGGAAAGTGTTGAGAGTTTTATTTTTAAATAGATAGATAATTAGAAGGCTACTTTCTAATTTTATTAAATATAGGTAGTATTAGTCTAGGTCGTCTTATTTCTTTATTTTTACTCTGTACTTTCCTCTATTTTTAGACTATTTATTAATTGATTATAGGTAATATATATGCCGATAGAAAATTTTAGTGTCTCTGATTTAGGACTGATATTGATATTTTCCAGAAAAATTTATAGTTTCCGAGAAAATTGCGAAAAACTAAAAAAAATATAGTTTTGGGTGTGGTTTTTGACGATCCCCGGGCCAACATCCTATCTTTTTTTCTATCCCCCCAATACACTATTTCTAGTAAATGCCAAACTTTAACAAGCATGGCAACTCACAGTAGGTATTAATTCTCATTTCTAAATGAGAATGAATACCTACTGTAGCCCACATGGCGACCATTCCGGCCATGCGTTAGCCGCAATTTTGAATTTGACGGGGAATTGGTTTTGCTCAATATCTCGGCCATTTTGATCTATTCAACAACAATGGTAAGGTACCTAAATTGTTGTAAATTTGATTCTCTATAAGTCCTCGCAATTTTTATCATGCGATCGATATTTTGTGTATTAAACGGGAAAAAGTGGTAAAGTATAATTATCAAATTATCTCATTTATTATTAGCTTTAGGATGTAATGTACAGGAATAAAGTTGTATAGAATAAGACTTTTTCTCTAGAACCATTATCTAAGATACTGCGTTGCGATAAAGGCACACAGCAACGTAAGATCTTGCGAGCTCCTTTCCGTACGACCACGGGGGTAGACGTCCGGGCATATTTTTTGTAGGGGTATTTCCAATAGGCGTAATCCACGTTTTATCGCTTGAAAATTCGTTGTAGTTTCTGTTATCTTCTTCCATATAAGAGTTTCAAACTGGACTTTCTATTTTTCTTGCAAGCGTTAAGAATCCTGGCTATGTGTTTTGTTCTTTCTTTTCCTTCAGACGGCCAGACCTTTTCTTTC
This sequence comes from Tetropium fuscum, assembly GCA_964058915.1. NCBI lineage: Eukaryota > Metazoa > Arthropoda > Insecta > Coleoptera > Cerambycidae > Tetropium > Tetropium fuscum. The sequence continues at coordinate 279,166 of CAXKVY010018483.1, forward strand.
AAGATGTCGTTGTCGTAATTTGACTCTTTTTCTTTTCGACACTAGTCCTGTCAAATAATGGTCGGTTTCCTCTTTGTAGATCTCATGTCATTCAATGGTTATGTTCGATGTTGAATGGGCAGGATTCTCGATGATACCATCATCTTCGTCGTCATCAAGTAGCTCCTAAATTTTGACAACATTGTCGCATGTCTCACCACTGCAGCTTTGGCATATAACTGAACATTTTAGTCATGCTTTACATACACCCGCACATATTCCCGCAATTTATCTTGTCAAATTTCATTCTATACAAATTTGTTACATGTTAGAACAATTTAGAACAAATTAGAACATGTTAGTCTTATTTGATCTCCTATTTACCCAAGTATACAAAGCCAAACTTGAAAATGTTCAGCTGACATTTCTTGTATATCTATATATATTTGAAACGTTATGGTATTTATCCCGAGCAGGAATTTAATCATACTACTCTTTTATAACAATTGGATATGTGTATACCCTCGAATTTAGAAGAATAGTAGCTGGACTAGTGTTTCTCTAGAAATTGTTGTATAACCAGATTGATGGATTGCAACTTCATTCCAGATAGGCTACAGATATATATATATATATATATATATATATATATATATATATATATATATATATATATATATATATATATATATATATATATATATATATATATATATATATATATATATATATATATATATATATATATATATATATATATATAATATATATATATATATATATATATATATATATATATATATATATATATATATATATATATATATATATATATATATATATATATATATATATATATATATATATATATATATATATATATATATATATATATATATATATATATATATATATATATATATATATATATATATATATATATATATATATATATATATATATATATATATATATATATATATATATATATATATATATATATATATTTATATATATATATATATATATATATATATATATATATATATATATATATATATATATATATATATATATATATATATATATATATATATATATATAAGAATAGTAGCTGGACTAGTGTTTCTCTAGAAATTGTTGTATAACCAGATTGATGGATTGCAACTTCATTCCAGATAGGCTACAGATATATATATATATATATATATATATATATATATATATATATATATATATATATATATATATATATATATATATATATATATATATATATATATATATATATATATATATATATATACATATATATATATATATATATATATATATATATATATATATATATATATATATATATATATATATATATATATATATATATATTTATATATATATATATATATATATATATATATATATATATATATATATATATATATATATATATATATATATATATATATGTTATATTGCTTGACGCAATAATAACTTTTAAAAAAAAACTTTATTTGAATTACATGAAATGAAAAATGTGAGTGAGTTTAATTTTGATGTTTACTACTGGTCGTTCTACACTTGACGTAGAGTCATACTACACTAAATACAATTTGCTTTGAAATGTTCTTTTATAAACTATATAATGCAAGTTCAGCATGCAGGTGGGCAAGCGACAGCTTGGTCAACGGCTATTCTGCATTATGTGCTGATAAGCGAAATATAATGCCATGAGAAAGGATGTGTCATATAATATGCACTGATATGGAAATCTTATCTGAGTAACGCTAAATAATAAAATGTAAGTTATTATAAGCTGCTATGAGTTTCATATAACATATATATATATATATATATATATATATATATATATATATATATATATATATATATATATATATATATATATATATATATATATATAGCATCTTTTATTGCAGTTATCTCAAAAATATAAAGATCGACCAATATGAACCATTTGGAACAAACATAATTGGCGTCGAAAATGGAAGCGCCTTAAATATCATGTTTAAAATTTAAAAAAAAAAACATGCAACTTCTAAAGACTATTTTTTTTAAATGTAAATTTATATTATTATATTTTTTAAAGCTTGACATTAATATTTCAGTCGTTAGTAAAAAGAAGTATTAGGTACTTGAGTCTAAGTAATCACAGTATACAACACAACATCTTTTTATTTTTATTAGCTTAGGCAAACTTTTTATTGCCTACTTTAAATCGCTATTGGATGTACTCCAATGGGTAATAAGAATGTACTCCAATGGGATGATTCTCAAATATATCATGTATTATCATCAGAATGATAATATCCTCTAAAGGGCATACTTGGTAAAATCACACTCGGAGTAGTTCCCACAAACACCAAAACACTTTCACTTCGCTCGACGCGCGTTTCGCCAACCAAGTTGGCATCATCCGGAGACGATTAAAACTAATCTTAAACTACAAAATCTACCATATTTATACTATTTTCATGGTGACGTCACGATAATGATATCACCGTGAAATTTACGCGTGACTAATCACGCTTCAATGATCGGTTACTAAGCAACGCGTAAAGCGGGCTACGGTATAGGTCCCTTGTCGCTATTCATACTACTATTACATTTCACAATTTCTATGCTATCAAATGCATCCAACTGTCTATTATTGGTCACATTTCTAACTAATCTTAAATTACTAATATCTATTCTATGATTGTTGTCAAAAGCATGTTGTGCAACACTAGACTTATCTGTTCTTCCATATTTTAGATGCCATATGCTCTTTAAATCTGGTGTTAATTGATCGTCTCGTTTGTCCAACATATTTTCGATCACAATCATTACAACTAATTTCGTAAATCCCAGACCTTTAATTTGGAACAATTTTATCCTTTGGATTGTCTAAAAGTTGTTGTAATTTGTTGCTCGACGAATGAATCGCTGTTATACCCACGTTTTTGAAAACCTTACTCAAACCACGAGTAAACCGGGGTTCGTACGGGATGGATACATATTTTGGAGCCTCTATATCCTTTTGAAAGGTCGTAGAATTACGAAGTGTGTCCTTAAATTTACGCTTCCTAATTAGTTTTTCAACTATATCTCTAGGATAACCATTACTCACAGCTATATCTTTAATTAATACTTTTTCTTTTTCAAACCTCTCATTACTGAGAGGGAAACTTAGTAAACGACGGACAAGAAAATTAAAACTTGCCATTTTATGTTGATAGCAGTGGTGAGAGTCATTAGGGATCGCATTAGGGATCGGGATCGATATATCTGATCGTACTGGTATATTTTCTATATATATCAAATTCTAACCTATTGTCACTATTTTTAATTACTAATACATCTAAAAATGGAAGTTTTCCATTATTTCCTAGTTCATATGTAAACTTTACAGAAGTGAAACGACTATTTAATTTGGAAATGAAGTTTTCTACATCCGCAATCTTAGTGTCAAACACGGCAAAAATGTCATCCACATACCTAAGCCAAATCCTAGGAAAACACTCGAATTCTTCTTTTGCTTCAGTTTCGAATCGACTCATGAAGACATTAGCAATGAAAGGCGATAAACAGTTACCCATTGCGGTTCCTTCATGTTGTTCATAAAGCTTGTCATTGAAACGGAAGCAATTTTGTTTCATACAAAGTTTTGTAAGGTTTATATATTCTATTACTTCTTTTCTATAGTTGTTTAATTCGAGTAAATCCTCAAGATAGTCCAAGGTCTGTGGAATTGGTACACTAGGAAATAATGAACAAACATCAAAGGAAATCAAAATTTCACCCTCTTGCAATTGAATATTTTTGACCTTATCAATGAAATCATTCGAATTTTTAACTGAAAAACTAGGCTGTGTAATGGGCAAACTTTCAAATTCCTTAGTCAACCATTTTGATAAGTGGTAAGTCGAAGATCCAATAGACGATACTATTGGACGCACCGACTTCCCTGGCTTATGAATTTTTGGTAGACAATACAATCTAGGTACAGTAGGGTTAGACACACGTAACCCATTCTTAACAGGTGGAGTAATAAGGTTGTTACATGATTTGAGGACATTTTTTATTTCAGTGGTCATTCTTGGTAAAGGGTTTCTAGTAAGTTCTTTATAAGGACCATTACTAATTAGGTTGTTTACCCGTTCATAATAGTCCTCTTTATCTAAAATAACAACCTTATTACCTTTATCAGCTTTTAAATAAAAACTTTCTTTTTCTTTTTCGCGCAATCTTTTGATAGGATTCTTTGAGCATGACTTTCTATTTTCTACGTTATTCATTATGTTTTTCGAAATTTGGTTCCTGCAAGCCACTCTGACGAGACCCTTGGATGAATTAGGCAGATATTGAATTGAACTTTCAATCCAGTGGTAAAATCACGTCTGAAAATCTGTCACCTCCCGGTCTATTTAAGTATTGCTTTCCAGGTGAAATCTTGGATAAAATAGTTTTTCATAAGTATAATATGGGATTGGCTCCGCACCTATTATGTGACTATATTTATTATCATACTACACCATCTCATGTCATAATATGAAAAGTGTCAAAAGTTTATAATAAAGCGCCCCACAGGCAAAAACTCCCCTGATTTCCGGTACTCATACCCGATAGCGAGGGTGGTGGTGGGAAGTTGAAGTTTCATATGTTTCGTAGGGATTAGGTGAACGGTGATAGTTAACATCAGGGAGGAGATCTTAGTCTATACTGACAGGGGGTTGAAAATACAATTTTTCCGTCTCCCGCTTAAAGGTACGCAGCACCCGTTTTCGAGGATGATGGATGATGATGACGAAAAAATACTTACAACCTACTTTAACCCCGTCCACACTGTCAAAATATCCTTTCATTTACGCTCTGCAATACTTTGTTAAGGAGAGATTTTCTAGAAGTGAAATGGAGAAAAAACGGCGAGTCGGTGAGCGAGGTGCTGGTAATGTGTGAGTCAGCCCTTGACCCTGTGATGTTTTTTAACCGAGTGTAGTGTTTTTTAGCTAGATAGAATGTTGTCATTTATATATTGTATTTTACTTGAGCACACACAGTGGACAAATATTAATCTGAAAATTAAGTAGAATCAAGTGAAAGTAGAAATAAGTGATCCTAGATGTTCATGCTAGTGAGTAAAATAGTTATTGTTCCTAACCGCCTAGTTCCGTCGTAAATGCGACATATTGACACGCTAAGAGTATGGTTAAAATTAAGGTACTGTAGCATTTATTTAATGTTTTCCTCTTTTCTCATAAGCATTGAAAATCTCACTCACTAGCAGGAACCATTAATACGGCGAATACGTTGATATAGAATAATGTCAATTATATTGATTTTTCCTAGTGATTTGTGTTGTCGTCTGAACACCTCTGTTAGAAGGTAAAAATGTACAAACAAAACCCCCGTCTGATACGGGCATATATACTCTGATATATCTACTAATCTTCACTATCTTCACATAAATTATTTTATTTTATAATAATTTATAATTATTTATACATTTATTCATTAATTATAATTAATATAACATAATTTTTCTATTATTTTACCAATTAAGAATTTCCTCTAGATTTTCCACATTAGTGATGCTTTGCACTAACGACGTAATAGAATTTCTTTTAATCTCTGAATTTATTTCTGACCAGTGAGTGTGATAATAATTTGTAAACTTCTATTGAATGGTTTTTGTTACATATATTGTTGCTTGTTTATTATTATTATTGTTCTATATTATCAACATTATTCTGCAGATGTGTTCTTGTTTTGAGAACACTATTCTCAGATAGACTTCGGCATGTCATCGACAGAACTATCTGCCGGCCGATTTCTCTGTTCAAATCAAATTATTTTATTTCAGTTACATATAATATAATATGCAGTCTGTATCAAAGTATGATATTAAACTTTTCTTTGCGCCTGCTCTTATTACGTGTGAGAAATAGTAGATAAGAAAAAATCCAAAAACACAGTTTTCAAATGATGTAAAACGTATATTTACAGACTATGTACAAATATTCATAATAAGGCGAACTTTTCGTCTTATTATTATTATGCATTATTTATTTATAACTTCTTCTCTTCTGGTTCAGGATGTGCAGCAATCCATTCCAAAGCCCTTTGAATCGCTGGTGGGATTGGGGGTGGTGTTGGTAAATGATCTCCTTGTGGTTGGAATCCATTTTCGTTAGCAATGTACGAAACATGGATGGGAGTTCCGTCATCAGCAGTATACTGGAATGACCCACTCACTTCTTCAGCCTCAGTTTCCGGGTTCCCGGCATTCTTCAATTCTCCTTTCTCTTCGGCTACAATGCTGTTTCCGGCTTCAAAGCTGAGAAGAACAAGAAAAATGTAAATCAGTTACTAATGTTCAGTACAATAAAATTTGTCAGAATAATAAGTAAGAAAATAACTACGATCGTTAGTTAAAACTAATTTTATAAATTATGTTAATCGGTTTAGGGTGCTTATACAAATATATTTTGTAGTACCTGCATATATTTTGTAATAAGTAAACAAGAAGAATAATGTTGTTTAGGTAGGGAATAGTATTTATATATTTTATTTTAAATTCTTATTGGCAATAATTTGTGTTATCTTATTATATAATAGTTAGTTACTCTTGTACCTGAAAGACTCAATCATGTCTTTTAGGTACAAGAGTAACTAACTATTATATAATGAGATAACACAAATTATTACCAATAAGAATTTAAACTAAACTATATAAATACTTTAATATTACGGATTATTTAACTACAATTTAACTTTAATATTACGGAAATGTACACGTTTAGTTGAACCTATAGCCAAGCAAATAGTACCAAATGTTTTATAAGTTACGATCATATGCTTATATAAGTTAAAAATGTACCTGTAATGATGAATTTGAGAAAAATGCTTATTTAATTTCAAGTTTTACAAAACAGTAGGTGCTTATTAGTGAACATTTTTTATACGTTAATTCTCTTTGGATAGGTAACTTTAAAAACATCATTAGCTATGCTTGTAAATAGGCTCAGTTAAAAAATCGCAAAAACAAAAAAACATCTTGATCATGTATTTTTTATACATGTTTAGCTCAAAATGGTCAGAATTGGTATATGAAAAAAAATTGTATTTAAAATAAGAAAGTACATTCGTGTATAACAAAAATGGATCACCCTGTCAAAATAATTTTGTAATACCTATTTTCAAGATCCTATAAGAATTAAGTAGATACTTTATAAGTTTATACTTTAAGCATATAATTTTTGGTAATGATTAAATTTCGGTAAAAAGAAATCGCTAAAGAATTAAATTCCAAGAAAGTTTTGTCCAAAACATAAAATAATACAGATCATTTATAACTGCAGTTTTTTTGCAATTGGCTTAAGGGCTTAATTGGAAATTAGTTTCAACATTGATATATAATAATATTATATTCCTTATTTGATTTGTCACTAAAATTACAATCCAGTTTCTCAAAAGCATCTTCTTCTAATCCTAATAGCTTCACCTTACGTATCTTTATAGGAAAAAATTATTATAAAATGTATTGCAATTTTATATTCCTAAAATTTAAAAATATGTTTAAATAGCTCAACGCTCAGACACTATCCGCCTTATTCTGAATTTAATAATAATGACATAAAAAATGTAAGCTATTAAATAAGTTAGGTACCTCCATTGGTAAGATCCATCAGCATTTACGCCTTCGTTTTCGTATTTCAAAATTGGTACTGTTTCAGTTGATTGTTGTGGAGCAGCAGATACAGCAACCACTGCCAGAGCAAAGAATATCTGAAAAAATAGGACATATAGTATTACATTGTATGTGACCATTTCTTTTTAACGATTGGGCATTAAATGGCGGCATTGGATCTATCATTGAGTTAGATTTTAATTAATATATATATTATACCTAAGTAAATGTTCATCGTTTTCTGAATTAATTCATATTGATAACATTAGTGAACATATTGAAATATAGGTAAGCAATGTATAGGTATTACTTAAAGCTAGTTATATATTTTTTAGTGGTTTACAGTTTAAAAAACATTGTATACCATAAACAATTCTTCCAAGGAAAGCTTAAGAATTTACTTTTCAACAGTCTTAATACTTAGTATATTTTATGGATGAGCAGACTAGTAAAGCATACCGTAGCGACTTTTGCACTTCAGCCGAAGCTGTGAAAATTTAGGCGGGGTTTGGCACGTAGATATACCACCCCTACTCTTGCACAAGGAAAAATTTTGTGAAAAGAGACCGACCGCGGCTTAAATAAATAATAAACAACCTACGAGATTTTGAGTTAATGGCCACATGAAGAGCTGTGTTTCACAGCCTAAAATATAGAAGCTATATGAACGAGGATACATCTTTGTTTATGTCACCCTGATGACGAGATATAAAGCAGAATATGAAATGAGAGAACAAGTCAAAGGATATTACTCTATGAATATCAATAAAGAATTAGTACGCAGTTTTGATGTATATAATGTATCAATATATCGATATTGACCAAATGATATAAAAGTAAAGTTCATATGGGAGAAATAGAAGTCAAAGAGGATAAAATACAACGCATGGTGTTTGATGTATATAATGTATCAATATATCGATATTGACCAAATGATATAAAAGTAAAGTTCATATTTATGTAAATATTATTTAAGTGTTCCATACGAAAATAAAAGACAATGTTTCTAATTTTCTTTTTAGTTGGGTTTTGTAAAAGCTATGCAATTTCTGAGAATGACACATAATATTTAGAAAATTATCAATAAGGAATTGTATAATGTTGGTATACTAATAGGAAAGGGTTGTACCTACGTAAATTTTTCAGATTTCTCTTTAAATTAATCTTTCCGATGCAGCCTTGTGAAGTAGTGAAACTTTTGATGGCTACAACAAAATTTCCTGTAATAATTATTTCCATGAAATAAAGTATCTGCTTGTATTTACAATTTATTGTAAATATTAAGTCGGGAGAACTTTCAATGAATCACCTTATCAAACAATATATCCAATATATTTTATATTTATTGTATGTACATTCAGGAAGCACATTCATATAAAATTTGGTGTACCTTATTGATTTATACTAGTAAATATAATTATGTATTATATCACATATACTAGAATTCATTTAAATGTAAGAGTGACTCAGACAGCTTTCATATTTTAGTAAGAATTATTTAAGTGTTCTATGCGGAAATAAAAGACAATGTTTCTAATTTTCTTTTTTAGTTAAATTTCCAAATCGAAGACAGCGGCTCCGTTTTAATTACGAAAGATGAAGACGAAGGAACAGGGTATGACTCAGTTACACATTTAAACGAATTCTTGTATAGGTACCTACGACATCTTTTGTAGTAAACTTTTCCTTTATTTTTCAATATTTGCATGAAATTGTCACTTTTATGAAAAAAGGTAAAATATGCGGACGGATTATATCGGTAAAAAAATTGCAAGAGATTAGAGGCGGTACTGGCAGGGACCCGTGGATCGTGAAGTCAATTACATTTCCACTGGGTTAAAGAGACTGACTACTGACTGAACGAATAGTAAGTGTATCATGCAGGTGCATATACCCTTCTATGTCCGTAGCGCGGCTATTTTTATTTGTAAAAATCTTACGAAATTTTATGCTGTATGGCCATTTGAATATAGCAAAAAAGTTTGAGAACTGTACATTCGAATTATTAATATTTTTTTTTGTATTTATTGGGGTTTTTATATAATTTATTGGGGTTGCCAACTTTTTACTAAGTCGTTATTAATTTCTAATACTCATAACCGCTCCATAAAAACAGTAGATCATCATGCACACACGCAATACATTAGTGAAATTATATTTTTAGTCAATTATACTCTACTAGTATAGATTTATCTATTATCATTTTCTAAGAGTCTCTTATATTTTGATTTATTTGTTTGATAACTTATATCCTGCATGTTGTTGTTCTTCATATCACTTGTATCTATTACTTAACCACCTTATTTCATGTAACACTAAACCTTGCACATACACTATGTTAACACAGAAATATAATCACTGATTCAGATACATACCAATTTCATGATCACGGTGTAAACTAAAAAGCAACTACTATGCTACTACAGCGCTTCTTTTACAAAATTAAGATATTTATATTTTTTAAATTACCTCTCCCACTATTCAATGTTTACTTAAAAGTATTGTTAAAGGTAATTATATACACATACATCGAGTTTAATGCCAATGATGTAATCTTTAGATAGATCATTGAATATGACAGATCTCTCTGGGACTTTCATTAACTGCAATTTGTAATTAATTAGTGGTGATTTCTGTTTACTGGTGTTTGTGTATGATTGATTTTACATCCATACAATGAGCGTAGTTATTATTTATTTGTCAATTCTTCATATTAATGAAATATTTAGGACAAAATGTTATATTCTTTCTGCCAAGTAATTTCTTGTGACATGTTTTAATGTAGTATGGAATAATATCACTACTATGATATTAATATGTGGTATCTCCGTAAAGCATTGCTGGGTCATATTTTTTAAATAAATTTATAATAATTATAGTTGAAACATCTCATGAATACGTATGTAAAAGGTGTCCAACGAAGAATGGACGCCGGCTGTATCTCAGAAACTACTCATCGTTAGGGTTGCCATCCCTCCCGTAGGATGAAACCCCTACACACATTTTGTCAAAAATTACGTTTTCGTGATACTGTTATTGATTATTTCCCGATGTTTTATATTTACGCTTAATCAGGCAACGTCATAATTATTTTAAATACCACGACACGGCCGGTACGGAATTTAACATAACGAATAACGGAAACGGTCACTCTGGACAAAACAGTTGAGGCGCGAAGTTTTAGAGCTTTTCATAATTTTATTTTTAGTAGAGCTATGTTTTGGCGAATGAACCTACAAACATAGGCAGCTATAAGTTTTTTTTTATTTCCTAAACCTTTGTATTCATTATTTATTGTTAAATATTATTTTTTCTGTCATCACTTATTTAAAGGATCTAAATAAATGCTATACCTACTTCCATTCTGACGGCGTTTCTTTTTTACCCGGATTTGATCTTTTTTTTTATTTGTAATGTTTCTAAAAATATTATAGAAATACATTTTATTTTATTTCAATAAACTTCTTCGTAATACATAATATAGTTTTATAGTTTTTTATTTGAAAAACATTGAGTTTCGAAACTTTTTCTTGTGAAAGTCGGTATTTTTGTACAAATGGATTTTTCATTGAAATGCCAGGAAAACGCCTGACCTTGAAAAATTTCAAAATTTTCGCGGAGTAGATCTTATCAATATCCCGGTTCTGATACTCGGACCCCCCCCCCCTCCGTTAATGAAATCGTGGCTACGTCACTGTATATTTACCCACTCGCAGAAACCTCCCGCTTTTCAATTTTTCAAATGTGGCAACCCTACTTATCGTATAACTTTGGGAAAAAGCACTATTAAGTAAATCGGCCAAGAGACATCGCTAGAAATTATTCATTAAGTTCGCAAAATGGCCGATACAAGGCGGAATTGTTGTAGCCAATCAGAAAACGGGTTTTTTTCTCAAAAATAATCACAAAAAGAGGTATATTATATATTGCCATTGTAATCACTGGAAAATTTTTATTTTTTTGATATAACGTATTTTGATCTATCTTTGCTCTATGAGGTTAAACTTGCTTTTCTTAAAATAAAGATAACTCTGGTGTGGGTCAACGGAATTAAATAAACTGGGGCTCGTTTAAAAGAGATTTTATTCGGTAATAATATACAATATCAACTTTGTCATAATAGATTTTGTCGTGGTAGCTACGTTTGATATCCTAACAGTTATACAGTTTTGTATAAAAATTCTGAATAGCAGGCTATATATATTTTTACATAGGTAAATAGAGCACAAAATTTCCAAAAATCTAACGCAAATCGCAAGTTTATATCTTTTCCCTTTAATAAAGTTAGGCACATAATAGTCTAATTAAAAATTATACGTAGTCTATAAAACAAAGAGAGGTTAATAGATACGCCAAAATACTAAAACGTTTTAGTTTAATGTTAATGTCATTTAGTTGCTATTTATCGAAGTTGTGTGTATTAAGTTTATATTGTTCGGATTTTACGTATTGTAGTCCGTGTTGTTGTCTTGTATTATTCTGAACTGTAGTTTATTGTTCAGTTTTTCTTACAAAATTATTTATACAAACGAAGAGTCATTTGATATGGTAGGAGTTTATCATCATTGAATCAATGAGAAATGCTACAGTTGCTGCGAGAGTATATGCGCAACAACATGGTGGTAGACGGCACCCCAGTATAAAAGTTTTTTCTACTAGTAATTCACCGTTTGCTAACAACTGGAGATGTTCTTCTGCCTGTATACCGTAGACAACGCAGAGGTCCCACCGAACCGTACATTGTTAATGTGATAGCTTATATAGAATTCAATCCTCAACTAACTACTCCGCAAGTCCTTAGAGTAACTCGAACTACGGTTCAAATTAAACATACTTAAGGAACAAAGATAAGCAAATTATTGACTAAAATTGTTATGCCATACAAGTTATATATACTGTTCGCGTCACTTTTTGAGGCTGTATCTCTGCGGGGCGTGCAGGGATGATGACCGGCTGATCGCTGGTTGCGCACGGCGAGGGAGCCTGGATGCGAGAGGGATGCACCCGGTACATTCTGGGTTCAACCGTTGACATAACTAGAAGTGGCTCAACTGGGTCACGTTAAGTCTTTATATTGTACGCGGTGGCTCGATAAATTGTATTTTAAATCTATTTTATAACTTTAAATCTATTTTATTTACATCTTCTAAATCAATAACATTTATAATTATTTAACAATACGTAAGTAGAAGTTGAGGCATGATATTCTAAATCCGTTGCTTCGATTTTGGAACTTTTGGAATTTTATGAATCGATGGCTGTTAGTCGCGAGATTTAAATTATAATCTCAAAAAGATTGTTCTTCCCATAAAAACCATTAATGCCATGTTAAATCCGTTCTCTTTGTCTTGCTTTAGGTTACATATGACTTGGTCTTGCATCAGGCATTGACTGCTGAAGATTTTGACCGACGCCCAGGATCCAATCCTCCACTGGCTTCTGGGTATGATGGCAAATCAGCAACCTTTTCCGCATATTGTGGACATATGAGGCCACTTTTCATGGCAACGGAGGTATGAATCTCCACAATATGCACTACTGATCTAGAACAAATCCACGCTTTCTTTTTAATCGGCCGAATGGAAACGCCATTGATTAAATATTGTTAATTTCATAAATCCATTTCCATAAATGTTTGTTTCGGTCGTTTCATCATCAAAGGTCCCGGACATTAAGCATATATAGTAACTTTATTTGTTCTCCTAATTAATATATCCCGTTAGAGAGGAGATAGAATGTTGCGGAAAGCTGCTTCGGCTGCCAAGTTTTTGTAGTTACCTAGCAGTAGTTAGTGTAGGACCTAGCAATATGTTGCTCTGACCTGGGGATCGTCTTCGTAGGGTTCTTGTCGGTAGGTAGGTCCCTTCGAATGCTTCGAAGGATTGGCTTTAAATATTAAGAGTTGGTAGAGTTCATCGACAGGAGTTGGTGGTTGAAATTGCAGCCACGTGCATGGCACGGGGGCGTGACGGCACCTGGCCATCAAGGGGGAAATATGGTGCTAAGCGCATGAGGGTAAAACCTGGGGGAGCGGCGTCAGAGATTTCTGAGCCGGTACCAAGTAGGTAGCGGGTGAGTTTTTGGCGTCTATCTTGAGTTAGGGATGAGATAGCGCTATGAGGTAAATCTTGTCATATGGGGGCATTACATGGAACCTCCTGGTCCGCATGGATTTTTCCTTCGACGTCTCGAAACGTCGGTATTGCGTCGGGACGTCAACAATACGATAAGTAGTTCCTGAGATACCGGCGTGGTCCATTCTTAGTTGGCCACCCTGTACATACGTATCATGTCACAATTTTTATCTCAGGTTTTACACTGTGGGAACGATCGCTTGATTGTGGTTTAAAAAAATTTCTGTGTGCCTGGATAGTACTCGCTAGAGATCCTTCCTTATATTTTTTTTCGGCCCAGACAAAAAGTTCCAGACAATCAGCTAAATCCTTTGCCCTTGCCTTACAAAAGATGGAGTAGCGACAATTTTTAAATATGTTATTCCTATCTGGGCCTTCACGAAAAATCCATGTTGCGACCTAGGGAGGGGGGCCGCTCAACCAGCAATTTTGAATTAAAGGTACAAAAAATGATTTTTTCTAAAATAACTCCACAACAGTTGATCCAACTACGAAAATGTCTTGAATCAAGTTAATGTTAGACAAAATTACTCACATTTTCTCTATACTATTTTTTTGTTTTCATTGTTCTTGTAAGTCTACGAGCGAGGCTACGAGTTACAAAGGCGGTAACATGAACATTTTCCTAAAAACCAGTAATCTCATTTTTCTGATTTTTTTCGATTGTTTCTCGCTATTTATTACATAGTTATAATAATTTTGTAAATTAAAAATAAACTCACTTCCACACATTAAGGTAGATAATGGAGCGTTTTATCTTACGGTATATCCCCAATAGGCCTCATCCACGGTTTTGCGATATTAGATGGAAATGACGCTTGAGGCATGCAATTATATTATCAGCGATATCAAAATAAATAAAAAGTGGAAAATGTTCGATGATCGGTCTATATCTGTTACACCTGCACTAGGAATAATCTGTTCCACAAACCAAAATTACGGATAAATAATTAAATATTCTCTACTAATTTATGTTACGCCGCTGTGCCTGCGGTGGTAAGAAAATTAATTAGTAACAAGAGAAATCACTGTATGATCTTACTGTGGTGTGGAAAAAACATTTAAAATTAGTGCAAATTGTTCTTACTAAATATACCCTCAAAAATGGACTTTTTTACTGTTTTTTGGTTATTCATCTTTTCATGTTCATATTTCAAAATATGAATTATAACAAATATTGACGTTTGTAATTACGTTTGTCAATTATGTAATTACGTTTGTCAATTTTGTGACGTTTGTCAATTATCCTCGATGACGGATACAAGTGAATCAATAAATAACTTTTAATAGGGAAAGGGCTACTAATTGCCAATAAAATACGTACAATACCTAAAAAATTGGATTTAGAATAAATACTATGCAGAAATGAAAATATTGATTTTTTTAACACACAGGTACAGGGTGTTAAAATGGCTGTTTAAAAATCGAAAATTAATGTCACTCCGGCGACACCGGAAAAAATCATACTTGTTTGCCAAAAAGTTTCGCTTATTATGTATATGGAATATCCCGAATTTCAATCAATTATATTTTAACCCAAAGCAGGAAATGAGGGTGTACCATGATCCTATTACACCCGGTATAGGTAATAGAATGCTAGTATATACAGCAATAACGTAACAATGAATTTATAGATTATTTAAGTTCGTAAGAATATTCCCATATCTTTTTCATGGAAGTATTTAAAAAATTTCAATTTAGAAATATCACGACCTAGGTATCACACGATCATTGCAAATACCACGATCTTTAAGAAAAAGTGCTGGTTTCATCCTAATTTGAGACCGTAAAATATGCAGATCTTGTAAAAAAATTAATCAACTTTTTACTGATAGCATAATTTTCTTAGCGAATACTATTTTATTGTTGGTGAATGAAAAAGTTAATGTTGATAAATAAATATAGGATATTATCCATCAAAAAGTTATATATCATCCTAGTTACGTAAACTAACGAGTAAGCAGGCATCAAATTTGTTTTCAGTTAATTTATTTCCACCAGTATTGCCGATCTGGTAGGTTTTCTGCGTACTTTTTTTGTCGTACTGTTTCTAATTACTTGTTGCACTCGCAGCTTCTTCACATTGAATATTTAATTACTATTACAATATGTAACTCATTTATTATCAGTAATTAAAATGCCATAAACATTTATTTGGCGGTGGTACTACGCCATTATAGCAGAAATTTCGAAATGCATAAATGCAATATGAACTATTACTAAGATGACCACACATATTTTTTATTCTGAAATATATCTTGCAACTACTTCGGCGGATATGTCACCTTCGTTTTCATTTCACGATTCTGTAGAGAATAAACTTATTTACACAAATTTAGAGTTTATAATATAATGAGGAATTAATTTGGTGACAGTAATACCTTCTAACACTCGGAGTAGTTTCCACAAACACCAAAACACTTTCACTTCGCTCGCCGCGCGTTTCGCCAACCAAGTTGGCGTCATCCGGAGACTATTAAAACTGTTTTAATCGTCTCCGGATGATGCCAACTTGGTTGGCGAAACGCACGTCGAGCGAAGTGAAAGTGTGCTGGTGTTTGTGGAAACTACTACGAGTGTTATAGTTACATCAAGGGTTCCAGCCCTATCCAGTAGTTATACCTTCTGTAAATCCACACGTAAATATGTTTAGTATCTGCTATGTCTACTTAATTTTTTCTTGCTTGCACCTTTACTCTTTCAAATAGTGTTGCAAATAGTCCTCAACTTCATAATTGCCTCCGTGGATCTGCTACTTGATCGTTTGTTTCGTCATTATTTGAGCGTGGCTTGTTTTAGCGTTGATTTGTCCCAATTGTGGAATGACCTCTCACCAATTGATAAATGTGTTTAGAAACATTTTCTTTGGGCAGTAGTCGGTGCGACACTTGCTCCAATTTTTTTAGTTTCAGTAGAAGTGGAATCTCGTCAGAAGGGCTCTTTACATGTTTTCTTTTCAGGCCACACATGCACCAAGTCTGCATAATATATTATTTTCGTTCTGGACAATGAATTTTTAACCAAAAATCGTTAAATATTTTTGGTGATTTCCCACAAAGTTCGCTTCGTTTAAATGTTTTATCCTTCAAGTTATGTTTGAAAATTGCATGGTGACAACGTTTCACTAGCTGGACTAGGTTCTGCTTGTTGAACACAGATTTCCTATCTTTAGATGTCCCTCTTCCTTCATAATCCATGTCTCCCATTAAATTTGCTGTGTCTACCTCATGCCTTGATGTATTGGTTTCTTTCTCGTGGGCTGTCTACCGTGAAGATAAATTTGTATCTAAAATTTCTGTAGCTGCTTCATTGTAAATGTTGTAACTAGTGAAATTATGGGTAAATAAATATCGATAGTCGCAGGAAATAGTCCACAAATCGCGATATTGGTACAAGGTCACCACCATTGTCAGTGGACAGTTTAGCGACAGTGGAGTGTTTAGCCAGCTCAATGGACAATGGGGTTCTTTGACGAGTAATGGTGTTAAAATGGGTTAAAAATTTCCAAAAAGAGCTGTCAAAATATAGATCTAGTATAGGTACATACTTAATGATAGAACAAAAATAGAATTAATATTTTATTTAGATATTAAATACATGGGATTTAATATCTAAATAAAAGATTAAATAAAGGTAATGATAGAATGAAATTAAATATATGATGAAGTAGGGAGAGCGCGGGCAACTTCTTCCTTAAGATTAAGTTCTCACTACTAATTAAGGTAAGGATACGCTAGACCCAAAACGCAAATAAAAAGAAAGCGGGCGACGTTTGAGCCCAGGCGAGACCGTTAGTAGGCGAAATATAACTATATTTAAATATAATATGTATATAAAGTACATATACCTTAATTTTGCGCCGAAGTAACTTACGCAAAAGAAGTTTGCCCAACTCCCCAAGTAAGCATAAAAAAATTAAGGATATAAGCATAATAAGCGATATAATCAAAATAAGTAATTTAAGCAATAATGGTCTAGAGAAAGCAGAGCAAAAACTTGCGTGAATCCTATATATCAAAGTAGAAAGAGGCAAAGTGTCCGGCGTGGATATCAGCAAGAGAGAGGGCTCCACCGCTGCGCTGTATGGCACCTTTCGAGACGACGCGACGTACGCAGCAAGCTCACGAGAGACAAAACTCGTAACAAGAACCCCTAATTTCCAAAATTTAAAGAAACATGTCATGGGTTCCTTGGCAGCTGACAAGGGACAATATACAATCAGGATATCATCTATAATATAGATGATAATATAGATATAATATAGATATATTATATCTATATTTTATCTAGGACCTCAGAGTGATCCAAACAACCGGTAAGTACTATTATTTAATATACATTGGAATCTAAGACATCTGGATAAAATAAAATACGTGCAAGCTACAAGTTTGTTTACAAAGGTAAATATTAGTGTTTTAATAAGTAAGTTATTTACATTTTAGGATCTTACTATTAGACCGGATGAAGCAGAATAGAAAAGTAGGAACAAATATGCTATGGTTAGACTATTGACACAGAGCTACAATAGTGGAAAGTAACACAGCTAAATCTATAGGTAAATACGAAACAACCTACAATATCAACACTTCCAAATAAATAAAAAGGTAAGGGCGACTCTAAGAGTTATACCAATAGGTCAGTACTAACTTACCATATCTGAACCATTTTAAGCGACTCTAATTCGTATATTGTTTCTCCTAAAAAATATTGTAAATAAAAGAACAAATTATGTTGTTCTCCATGGTGCTCGATATTGGTGTTACTTTAAAAATGTTGACTGCAGGTCGAAAAGTAATAAAAAGAAAGGATAAAC
Source organism: Tetropium fuscum (assembly GCA_964058915.1). NCBI lineage: Eukaryota > Metazoa > Arthropoda > Insecta > Coleoptera > Cerambycidae > Tetropium > Tetropium fuscum. Next base: position 297,782 of record CAXKVY010018483.1, read on the forward strand.
TGACGGTAACAGATCAATCGACTTACCTGAAGGAAGGTTGATCCTTTTTATTTTATAGAGTTTTTTCGATTCGAGGAATTACTACCTACTTGTAGTCAAAATTTATCGCGGCGCTATATCGAACTTCAAAGTAAAAATGTTGTTCAGAAAAATCTTGTTACCACTGGCTACATTCATTACATCGTATCCCGGACTACACATCATCACTGCAATTCTGAGAAGGTTTTGGCCCTAGGTCGTTCTTTATAGCAGGGGAGCCCACGATGCTATATGTTGATTTATCCGAGCGTCACGGCGACCTATTGGAGTTTGAAGATTAGATGGTGAAAAGAAAAAAAAGGTTAGATGATGTACTTATACCATTTGACCGGTGGGGGGAGCGTCTGCAGACTTTAAAAAATGTAAAAAAAAACAGTCACATGGGAATATTCGAGTGCGTCAGATATTGATAGTGTATATATGCCTCATGTGTCTCTGATGACGGAGGTATGGTAATCTGCCGGTTTGCATAGTAGGGGCGGCCATACGGTAGGGTTAAAAATGGGAGAAAAATAAATTTACTCGAGCGCGTGAGATATTCAGAGATGTTGATTGAACTCGAATGAAGCTCCCACTCAAAAGACTGACGATTCTGATTTGACGCAAGTAACGGCTATTTGAAAATACAAAAAAAATTGCATTTTGAAATACTCAAGCGTATCAGATTTTCATATAGACGGTTCAGCTTGATGTCCTGATGGTGCTGATCCATAATCTGACGATTATTTGGAGGGATTTTCTTAATATGACGGTTTCAAATTTGATTTTTTTAAATCATTCAATGTGACAAATAAAATGCATGGAAAATAGGTAGCATGCAAATAAAAAAGGTCACCAATTTTGTTGAAATTTGCAAAAGAGTTTATATTAAGACTATATTATATTAGTATTATAAGAAATATATTCTTTTAATTAAAATACATATTAACACATATATTATATACATACTTTCGGCTATCTCTTCGATAAAATTACCAAATGTAAATAAATAAGAGTTAAAAAAATTATGACCGAAGTTAATAAAAACAATATTTTCAATAAAAATCAATAAAACAATACTTAAAAATATTTTTTGTCTAATCCACCGTGGAAAGGATCAGCTGTGATGGCGGACGGAAAGCAGTGTCGGGACGGTGCGAGAGTGTGATAGATAGAAAAAGAGTTCTTACTTCGGCTAGCGGAATTCGGCAGATTATATTTTGACCGTTATGCTTGAATTATTTCCTTCGATTCCCTAAAAAATTCAACCGCCCTCGAGAATGTCGAGGTAAGGATTTCTTTTGCAAGATTGTGACCCTCCTACTCCCTTATGTTACGATCAAATCATCAGATTATTGAAACGCACCCTTTTCAATATGTAGTTAACCCACCATACCTTAATCTAACGCGCTCGAGTATTTCCAACTATCGATTTTATTTAATAATCTGATCGGCTGTCCTACACGCGTGGTCCTGTATAAAGGGCTTAGATATGGTGGAGATCCTCAAAAGGGTGCAAGGTATCCCCCATATGTTGGTATGCTGCGCTTGAGTAAATCGAAAATCCTTTGTTGGGCTCTCCTACAATTAAGGAAAAGGGTGGGACCCAGAATCAAGGGAGGGTCGTAATTCTTCGACTCGACAAACCTCATATAGTTTAGATTAACCTTCCCTCAGGTAAGTCGATTGATCTGTTAATTATATATCGTTTTGTCGAATTTCAAATTACTACTTGTAGATGTAAACTACAACTACTAAGATGTACTTAGCTAGGTAGGAACAAAACATTATTATTCTGAAAAACAACTACAGTGTATATAAGCTACATAAGCTAACATAATTTATGAGGCACTATTCGTTGAACATAGTAATACATTTCTAGCAAACGAAGATCAGTTTCAAGAGGTCTATTGTAAAATCTTGTAAACATGTGTGAATTTTCCGTCCGCCCAGTAGCTTTACGGATAAGCTCAAGAGATACATCAGCCCTTGAGGCAGATGAGGTAGCTGCGTGTCGAGTACCATAGCTCCTAAACTGGGTCATAACAATGTCCCCAGATTGGACACCCATTTTTATCCAGTAACTTATTCGTTGAATAGACGCTGACTACACGAAGATCGTTTGTACGACGCAAATAAGATTGTATTATAGAATCTAAATGCAAACATTTTCCGCAAAGAAAGGTATGACTAATAACGCGGATGGATGCAAATTCCTGATCTATTTGCAAATGAGTGAATATTTCTAATGAGGATGAATCAAAAAGTCTGAAGTCGGTGACCGGTAGCTAGAGCTAATATGGTTATCATTTTAATAGTTAATAAACCTAAATATACGGTATCTAAAGGATATAATGTAGATAAATATAATGAAATAGGAGAGGGGTCCCAAATTAACTGATACTAAGAACGTTGATGAAAAATACATTTAAAGTACCGTTTGAAAAGAAGTTCATGTTCTGAACTAATGTAAAAAAACAGAGCTAATGCGGAACTCTGTGAGTTGGTGTTTAAAAAGATGGACCATCCTCAAACTGATCGTTGAGAAACTATAAGCAATAAAAAAGAATAAACGTAGGCATTACAATGTATACTTGTACAGCAAATCCACCATTTATGAATATACGAGTTATACTGCTTTAGTATACCGGAAGATTAAGACGCCTTGACGGTATGTGATTCTGTTGCGGAGAAACCCCTTTTAATGAAGGTTTTCCGGATAAAAGTCCAGCCTCCAGGGAAAAGTCTCCAAAGGGGATGCGGTGTTCTGAAAGGACACAAAAGTAAATTTATTCTTGGCTTGAATCGTACCGGTAGCACCATCATTATGATTTTAGTTAGACATTTTGAAATCTTGGAAAAGGAAGAAAAGTGTAAAAAAAATTCTTTGTCCATGAAATGGTAAATGCATCTACTGTAATAAAATTGGGATCTGGCTTCCAAGAAATATAACGGCCACATTTGGCATTCACCATGGTTGCAACAATAGAAGGATTACCAAGAAGATGCAGATAGAACTAAATGCAGTCTGCTAGGTTAAATTCGGTTTGAATATTATTTGATCTTGATTCAATATCCGCTTGTACATTGCATCTGTTATTTATATAAGAAGCACAATGACAATATTTCTTGCTTCGTACCACTACCAAATATATCTTGAGATCTAGTTAAGACATTTTCTTACACTTCCCATCCGATTAATACACGCGATTTCTGTGGTATTATAGACCCGAAGAAGAATTCTACAATTAGAAAGATCTTTTCCAAATGATTGCAATGCATTGAAAGCAGCTAGTAACTCCGAGCAATTTATGTAAATTCGCTGCTCACTTGAATTCCAGAAACCGTGTTTTGTGGTTCCATTGCATGATGCTCCCCATCCAGATGTTGATGCATCTGAATAGATCGTACGTAAAAATGGAGAGGTAATTATATCAACTCCTGAATTATTAAGTAAAGTTCGATGCCACCATCCCAAATATGACATTACATCATTGGAAGGTGTTATCTTTCTCAAATAATTTTGTGCTGACGTTCGTAGTACAGCAACACATTTTGCCCTCTCAAAACTTTTAAATATAACAAACTAAATTTTATTGTAGGAGCAGCTACGAGTTTACCAATCAGTTGTGCGAAGTAAAAAATCTTACAAACCGATTTCGACTGTACTGAGATGATATCAGAAATAATAAGTTGTGTTTTATGATGGGGAAGAGCGAATAACATATTTGATGAATCAAAGATAAACCCGAGATATTGGCATGACCATGCCGGGGTTAATTGGCTTCTTTTGTTCTTTAATTGGGAAGGAAACCTAAAGATGCCAGAAAGTGAATTACGTTTTAAATATCTCGTTCGCCGTCTTGTATACTTTGACTAATAAAAAAAATCGTCTAAGTCGCATATGCAAATATGCCTTGTAGTCTCAATACCTTCAACAAAATTTAATTTTTTTTAGTGAAAACGTATGAAGAAATGGAAGTCCTAAAGGTAGGTAATTAAATTCATAATAATGACCCATAAAATAAAACCGCATATATTTCCTATGTGATGTATGAATGGGAATTAAAGAATAAGCATCTTTTAGATCAAGTTTTGTAAAATAACAATTAATTTTAAAACTGGTCGATAATCTTCTAATTCAAAATGTGGAACTTCGAAAAACTTACTGTGGTCAAAAATTTGGAGTGGAAACGCGTTAACGTTTGTATCGACTTTGTCGTTGTGTGGTGGGTACGCCCCCTCTCCTCTTTTGGCTTCATATAACCTCCAGGATGGACCCGCCTCTAGTTTAATGCCGAGCGGGATATACGGGATGGGTCTGCCTTATTGACATTGTTTCCCGTAGCCAACTTTGAGGAGGAAGCTGCAGAAGGAAATTGCGTGAAATGAGTCGGTCAATAATAGTCGGACAGGATGACCCAACTGTTCCAGTTGTAATTTATTATTCTTGGTTGGCTCGGCCGATGTAGCAACGAACTGTGCATCCAGTGGAAGAGCCAATATGCTAATCACAGCTGCTACATGACGTTGGATTGTCGACAGAAAATTATGATGTTTAAGAGCAACTGCATTCAACTGCTTTGCATTGCATTTTTTCGTATTTGGGCAAGCATCCATTGTAGACTCGCGAAGATCTCGCTCCAATCAGATAGCTGATGTTATAGGGATATAACATCATATAACCCTATAACATATAACTTAGGCTACTTTTATTTTAGAAAAAGAATTAGGGTACCGCGCAAAAAAATCCATGAAATTGTGTACTACAGAATCTGATCCTCGAAACAGTTGGACCGATTTTGACGGGACTCACTGGCAGATAGCTGATGTTTAGGAGTAACTTAGACTACTTTATATTAAAATTTCTGTGTGTCTGTTTGTTCGTCTGATCCCGAAACGATAGGACGGGACTTTCACTGGCAGATAGCTGATGTTATAAGGACTAGGCTACTTTTATTTTAGAAAACGAATTATGGTTCTGCGCAAAAAAAAATAGAAACCATGATTTTGTGAACAAAATCTATACAAATAAATAAAATTCAGGTGTCTGTTTGTAATGTCAAAATAACAAAAGTCTATTCGGTAATCAGAAAAAAAAACATTTTTTTAACTTTTTGTGTTTGTCTGTTTGTTTGTTCCAGCTATTCTTTGAAACGGCTAGACCGATTTTGACGGGACATTCACTATGAGATAGCTGATGTTATAAGGAGTAACTTAGCTACTCTAGCTACTAAGCAAACTTAGCTACTAAGCTACTTTTATTTTAGAAAAATAAACAGGGTTCCCCGCCAAAAAATCCATGAAATTGTGAACAAAATCCAATTCAAATATCAATTAAGTAAGTATATCTACATCTAATATAATCCATTATAAACACTAATAAATAACTAATTTTTATCGTGAATCTCTCGAGTATTTCTACTTGCTTCGAATAATAATCTTCGATCTTCGAATAATAATAAAATAAACTAAAGTAGCAGTGTCAGTATCGCGCAAGCCCCACGTACGTGGTGCCGCCGTCGCCGTACCGAAAGGCGTCTTCCACCGGTTCCCCGGTCAAGGGTCTAATATCACAAAGGCTGCCTGCCGCGCGGGCTCAAAACGCCTGTTAAATTCGGGCGGACGAAGTCGTGGGTAACAGCTAATCTTTAAGATTGAAAATAATGACAGAATTAATTTTTTGACATATTATGTTTACATATTATTATTTATAAAATATTAGATATAAAAAACTTTAATGTACTAATTTATAGCTGTTTAAGATAATTTTTTTGAAAATTACGTGACTATTATAATTCTCCCGTAATATTTCCGAATTGAAACCAATTTCCTATCAACCTATCAACATCGTTTTGGTTTTGGTCACCTTCTTCGTCACTTTTCAAAAGTGACGAAGCGTTTTTACAGTTTAAGCCCATATATTCTTTGCAGAATATGGAGCAGCTAATTCCTAATTTACTGCAGCCGAAATTTCCGTGATAACCTTTTGTGCACCCGCAAACTATTTGCTCCAGTACAGTCTGTGGTGCAGGATGTTTCAAAATGAGAAATAAATAATATGGTACTTATATAAAGGTAAAAAGTGGTAAAATCGTAAAAAAGTAGGTAAATTTGAATGACTGTATCTTAATCAATTAACCATTTTGACGAAAATTAGATAATATTTCTTTTTTGTGAACCAATGCCTATACATAAAGCTGAGGAAGAAGTTATACACAAAAATATAGAAAAAAACAAGAAATTATTTCTTTTTTAAATAGTTTTTTGGCTTATTTTGTTGAATATAAAGATTTTTGCCTCATAATTGACCGTTTCGATAGGGTAATTTTATCCTCTACAAAAATCGGTATTATATGTGTATATACCAAAAATGTTTAAAAATAGTTTTTGAGTTACAGTTAAAAGACTTTAATCTGGACAAATTTACACCGCTCTTAAAAATCCAAGGCTAAATTTAATAGCACTTTGTGGATTAATCATTTTTAAGGAACAATTGAATATATGAAACAACATACTTTGAACGAATTAGTTCCTTTTACCCTTGTTTTTTCGACATAGTCAAAACAGACTAATAGTAATTATTTCATTATTACAAAATAGTAAAATTATTGGAATTTTTTTATTATATTAATATCAACCTTATCAACTAAACAATGTAAGAAATATATACAAATGTACAAAAAAAGTGAAAATATCAGTATTTTCTTTGGAGGGGCTGTTTGTTATAAACCGGTTGCACATTAGATGCCTGTCCGGGTTGGTCTGGTTCTGGATGAGCAGCAATCCATTCTAGAGCTTTCTGGATTGCTGGGGGAATTGGAGGTGGTGTAGGTAAATGTTCTCCTTGAGGCTGGAATCCATCTTCATTGGCAATATAATTGAGAGAGATAGGCGTTCCATCAGGAGCAGTGTATTGAACTGATCCCTGAACCTCGGATGCGGCATTTTCTGCACCTGCATTTTTCACTTGTCCTTGCTCCTGTGCTACAATACCATTTCCAGTCTCAAAACTAGAATTTTTTTTTATTAAATATGTGTAATTCCAAGGTATAACGTCTTATTATTTATTACTTTTTTGAATATCTGCTTCGTTTACATATTTATAACTTTCACCTATATTACTTTTACAATTAATTAATGGAATAGATTTGAATTTTTTTCTTTATTTAGGTATTTTTTGATTCACCAGTAGCGTATGCAGAGTATGTTAATGAAGAAATTATAGATATATTTATGAAATATTATATATTTATATATAAAATGTAATTACGAATTATATTTGTAAATAAAGGGTCCGCCAATAAGCGCGCTCGATCTTTAAAATGAAATAAAGCAAGTTGTGTGAGAGGTATAAATGAAATTTATTTTTTGTTTGAAAGAGTATTCGAAGGCATTATGTATGGAAAATAATATCGGTCAAATGTCCACCTCGGCTTCGCTGGGTGGCGCGCATACGAGAAGTCCAATTTTCAATGACTCTGGCGCACAAATCGGGCTGTATTTCATCGATGGCGTGGCGTATGTTGACTTTGAGGGCATCAGTGTTTTGTGGTTGGTTTGCGTAGACCTGTGATTTAAGAAAACCCCACATGAAATAGTCTAGTGGGGTTAAATCGCACGATCTCGGTGGCCAGTTGATGTCGCCTCCGCGCGAGATAACCATTCCTCCGAAGCGCTCGTGCAGAAGATCCATTGTGGCGCGCGCTGTGTGGCTCGTAGCGCCGTCCTGCTGAAACCACATATCCTCGACATCCATATTGTCGATTTCATGCCAGAAAAAGTTCGTTATCATGGATCTGTATCGTTCGCCGTTTACCGTGATGGACACACCATCGTCGTTCTCGAAGAAATACGGCCCGATGATGCCTCCGGCCCAAAATCCACACCAAACAGTTACCTTTGCTGGGTGCATTGCGACCTGGTGGACCTCCTGTGGATTGTTCTCGGCCCAATAACGGCAATTCTGCTTGTTGACATTCCCATTTAACCAAAAATGTGCCTCATCGCTGAAGATGATTTTGCGACCAAAATCGGGGTCGACTTCCAACTGCTCTAAAGCCCAATCAGCGAAGATACGGCGCTGTCTATGGTCGTTTATTTTGAGCTCTTGTGTCAGCTGGATCTTGTACGGATGCATGCCCAAATCCAGATGCAAGATTCGGCGAAGTGATGTTTACGAAAGGCGGAGTTCCTGTGCGCGACGTGAAATTGACTGTCGCGGATTTTCACGCACACTATCGCGCACAGCGGCGACATTCTGGGCAGATCGGACGTTTCGACGACGCGTCGGTGTTGGCTGATTGTTCACCGAACCGGTTGCCTCGAATTTGTTAATCAAACGACGGATAGTCGACTCAGCAGGACGATCAATTGCACCGTAAAATTGGCGGAGCGCGCGGAACGTTGCTCGAACCGATGAATGATTTTCGTAATAAGTTTTAACGATTTGCACATGTTGCTCGCGGCTGAATTGGTTCATGGTGATTTGTGAAGATACACTGAATAATAACAACTACGTTTGCCAACTCTACCACAAACAACATGGCCGCCATGAGCTGTCAAAGATCGAGCGTCCCTATTGGCGGACCCTTTATAACCGCTTTGATGTAACCGATGAAATTATGAAATTGACATAACCAATAATAACCGTGCCTATGTATAGAGGCATATTCAATATGTTTACTTATTGTATAATATATACGACACTTTTTTGTAATATTGTATCAGAATACCGGAAATCGGGATCGGGTAAATTAAACAATAGAAAACATAGAAATAATTATAACCATACCTCCACTGATATGATCCGTCAGCATTTACTCCTTCATTGTCATATCTCACAATTGGAATTGGTTCGCCTTGTGGCTGCTGAGCCCATGAAGTAGCTACCAAGGTGGCTATTTGGATGACAAATATCTGCAAAATTTAATATCGTTAGAAACTGTTTTTTTTTATTTTGATATAAACTTTGACGCACTTGAGAAACTTCACATCAACATCAACATGGCTGTATATAACAATTTTATTAGTATATATACTAGTAATCAATAATCTCAGTCAATAACAGTAGGTACCATCATGAGTATATTTAAAGCGTATATATCATATAATATAGTCCGTATATATTTCACCTAATATCTAACCATTCTATACGATACTCCAGGCATATTAGGTAGTCCAATTTTATTCCTGTTTTTTTTATATATGTTGCTCTTATAGTTATAATTTGAATAAAATATATTTAGAAAAATATAAAGAAATCATACGAAGTTGTACTAAAACATCGATTTCTCATAATCACTTTAAAATCGAACATTAAGTAACTAAAGCATCCGGTCTCAATTTCATCCTTATCCTCACTTCTATGTTTATCTAAATAATGATAACAATACACCATTGTACGATAATTTCACAATTTCGCAATATCGATATTACGTGAGATTATATTCACTAAACAATTGAACAATCACTTAATGCACTATTCTATACCTACCACTTTCATGTTGGTGTTAATATTTAAAGTCAACTAACCCTATTTGCGACAAAGAGACATTTATATTTGCTGGTGCATCCCTACTCAACTTTGTTCCTTCTTAAAACCATTATTAAAAGATTAAATAATAATGAATACATGCAACATACATGAACTTTAAGGATTGTGTTGAAATCAGAATTAAATATGACAGTGCAAAGACTTTCTTGTAAGCGTTTGTCGGTAATTGACATTTAGGAGCCTAATCCTATATTTTTCATTTAGACGTTCTTGTTTCATTGTATATAATAAATTTCACTACAGAAGAATACTAGACACTATTTAGATGCAACTATGTAATAACGATGACGATATTTGAAATTACATAGCATAGAACAAAATATAGACATTACTCTTTTGCCGACTGATCTTCTCTTCAAATGCGAATTAATAATAAGTTAATTAGTAAAATTGATAAGTAACTTTTCAACTTTTCAAATATAGTGTACTATTATTTTGGAAAAATAATAAATTATCTATAACAAAATTTTATATATACCCTGAATAGATAATAATACGAGAACTGAAATAATTACGGTAATTGCAAGGATACGGAAATCACTTACTCAACTAAACACAACGTTTTCTATATTGTGGGTAAAATAACAGAACTGGTTTGGTGGAGTTAAGTACCTACCTTCAATTAGGAAAATTTTTCTTGATGCATTGACCCTTTGGGTCACGGTCTTATAGTGGGTTCGAATCCCGCTAGCACAAGAAACTGTTCTATAACTAAGCAGTCTTTTGAGATAGGACCGATTTATCCACTAGGCAAGAAAGGTTGGTTATCTAGGTGACAACCAGCGGTAAGAGGGCAGCAAAAATATTAAATTTAATATAAAACTCGATAAGAAACATGTTTGCAATTTACGAGGCAGAAGCCAAAAATATATAACAATATCATTCAGACATATATAAAAACGGCAGAAAATAACGAAAAATTTTGAGTTTGATAGCGTTGGTGATGAATGACACATTTGAGTCGGAGGGGAAAAGAAAACAGTTTGTTGTTTTGTATATACAGAATCATACAGAATAAAGGAGTATATTAATTCTTTTGCGTACTTTTGTGTTCCTTCAACATATTATTTAAACATAAATTTGTAAAAACTCTTTTTGATTTCGATTGTAACTATGAAAATAATTATTTTTATAGGTAAGTGAATAAGCTATAAAATGGGCAACAGTGAAAATAAAGAATTACTTTAAGGTTTAAGTAGTTACTTTTTTTCTTACTTAGATGATACTCCAAATAGTAGATGTGAAGTGAGATGTTAAACGTAGAACATTTAATTTAATACAGTTGTAACATAACAACTATTGAACAAACAGGTTTATATATATATTTGCTTTTTGCTTCCACACTAGTGCATTTCAGAGTAGCCTCCATGAAATTACTGGGAAACTGATCTTTCAGGAAGACAAATTATAAGTAGGAACATTTAAATTTTCATGCATAGCTAGATTTTCCGTGAAGTGCACACACATTCCTGCTGCCCTTTTGAAGTGTACTATAATAGTAGAATTCGTTTAAACGTGACAGACAATGGCCAAGACGAAGACTGCGGCTTTGTATTAACTGCAGAAGGTGAAGACAGCGGGCATGTGTCACTATCACGTTTAACCCTAGAATACTGGACTATTTTAAATATACGTTAATACTGGAGTATCGTATAATTTACGACGTTTAATAAAACACCAAATTTAGAAAAAGCTTTTATTACAGAAAAATCTACAAAAATTTTACAAAATACAGTATACTATTGAGCTTGTAAAAAAATATTTTTAAGAAGTAAAGTCTTAAACAGTTGCACATACAGTACATATATTTCCTCGGTGTTCACCACATATGGCTTGCTCGCACTGGTTACAGTATGTGGTGGTCATGCGTCTTTTATTACTGGGGCAGTAAAAACAAATTTTTCGCTTTTTATTTTGATACTCTGGTGTCACACTTTCCAAAGAAATATTTAGGATATTACCAATATCTTGCCGAATATTACGCCGCAAAGTTTTATTGTTGAGCCTCTCTTTCAACCATGGTTCCGCAAGACATTGGCTTACTTCAATCATATATTGATACCTATTCAATGGTTTTTTGTTTAGTTTCAGTAATTTTGAAGTATAAAGTACGTAAGAATTTATGCTTGCAATATTTACCATGTCATAAAATATGACCATCGGCCACCTTCGAGTTTTTCGACCAGAATTCATATTAGAACACATCTGGTCGAAAGTGTCTACTCCTCCCTCTGTTTCATTATAATTCTTTATAATTGCAGGTTTTCCTGTGGCTAATATTTCAGCCCCTTCGTGAAGAGTAGATAAAAGTAACACAATTTTGTTCTTTTTTGGCATGTACGATACCATGGTTTTCATCTGATCGTGACAAAACATAGACGTATTAGGATTTCTACCTTTAACATCTAACAGTTCCTTGGGAATTTCCTTTTTGTTTTTACGGACGGTCCCTATCAGAGTAAGTTTATAGGGATCTTTCAGTAAATCATCAGCCAAACTTACTGATGTAAACCAGTTATCCATGGTAATATTTCTATTACTACCATGGACAGATTTAGTAAGCTCTTGTACAAAATACGTTGCCAATGGCAATCCATTTGTTTTTGTGTTTTTTCCTAAATAGGGGCTGGCATCTAACATGTATTTCGAAGACGAATCGCAAACCATGATTATTTTTATTCCATATTTGGACGGCTTACTCGGTATATACATACGAAAGGGACAACGTCCGCGAAATCCAACCAGCTGTTCGTCAATAGTCAAGTAAGAAGAAGGTGTGTAGGAGTCTCTACATATCGCAATAAAAATATCCCATATTTCACGGATCGGTGCGAACGAATCCACATTTCTTCTTTCCGATCTGGTTTCTTTATCATCAAACCTAAGACAATTTATTAGGAACGAAAGGCGCTCACCACTCATACAGGCTTTATAAAATGTTCCTGATAATTTGGTGTTAAACATATATTTTGCAGACAAATGATTATCTTTGTTCGCTGCCGCCCTTATCAAAATTGCAAAAAGGGCCTTTATCTCGTTTTTTGTCGTTTGCGATACATTGGCATTGCTTTTATATTTTTGTGCTTGTCTAAGAATTTCGGCATTTGTATGCAAAAGTATGGTATGTAGTATTTCATTAGAAAAAAAGTGTAAGAAAAATTCATCTAAAGTTGAACACTTTTTAGCATCCCCTTTAGGACCTGGTACAAAATGAATAATATTTCTTGCTTTGGTTTTTCCACGCTTGGAAGGTAACACCGTTGACCATTTATGACCATTTTTTCCTTTCAAACTGGTGTTGTTGGGCTTTATTATATAGCTAGATAAAAAGGGCTATTTGCTATATTCCTCTCTGATTTATCACTTTCAGCAGGTAGGCAGTAGTCAGGGAGACTGGACTGATCCTCGTTGGTATGAAATTCCTCTTCAATGTGATCGCCATTTTTTTCTACTAAATGTTTTTCTTCGGCAGTTGAAGAATCTTCGAATTGATTGGACTGATTGACGTTGGGTGGGGGCTGTGGTAAAAACATATCGTCATCACATTCATCATCTGAACTTTCCGCTTCGAATTCTACATGGTCCTCTTCCCAATCACTTCCACTGTCTTCAAAAGGATCGGGTTCTGAGTCTTCATCAGCCATTATACGCTGAATTTCGGCCTCTATTTCCTTTTGTGTTAAGGGTTTACGCGCCATCTTAACAAAAAAACAATTATCTAAGTATCAAAATATCAAAAATGTGCCTTACCTCTCAAAAAGATAACAACTAGCCCAATTTATCGACGCACTAGTCACAATAATTATTACAATAAAAACTAACGTAAACACTGGACTTTCGTTAAATTTACGACGAGCCCGCGAAATATGTCACTTAGCGGTAAAAAATGCGACAACCGAATGCACCATTGGCTAGCTGTGGACTAATTAGGAAAATAGCTAGAGACACGCGGCGATGCATAGCCCGGAAGTATTCGAACTTTAACGACTTTAAGCTCGCGTCGTAAATTTTACGAATGTCCAGTATTCTAGGGTTAAAGTAATGTGTCTTTTCTTATAAGACGTGAAACGTATATAGTTTCAATAAATTTTCCAATCTATACTTTCATCAGCAGCTAGGTCTCGTAAAGTAACATTACACTCCAGCACTTGCCCACATAAAAATACAAATCGAGTCTATGAGATATTTTATGTCCTCACAAATTTATAGAACTTTGAAAATGAAACAATTTAAAAAGGCGGAAATGTTAATAAATATTTACGAAAAATATATAGATGCTCCGATCATTCATGAGTCCATTCATTTAAAAGCCCTAAGGTAACAAAAGTAGGTTTTCACTGAAAATTTAAGACATTGCGGATTAAATGAAACATTTACATCACATTCCGAATTTATTTCGTAATTTCAGTTGCTAATATATGTCATCTGAAAGATCATTTTCAAAACTATCAAGATTTAAAAAATTGTAGATCGATCATGAAGCAATAACGTCTTAATGCCTTACCTATTTTGTCTTTAGAATGCGTGTAGGAAGAAAACTTTTAAATATATTTATTATATTTTTAAATGATCATACTTGTTATATTGAAACCTGTGGACCGGGAGATGATAAAAGTTTAATTTCTCCAATTTTATATAGCATGCCTTTTGGAGGAGTGAAAGTGACCTTATGATAACTAAGAAAAAGCAGGTACTAGTCTCGGAGGCTTTCTGGTATTTTTTTGTGTTTTCTCTGGTATCAAAATGCTTGTTCTTTTATCAGAAGAAAGCTAAAAAATATTCTTATTAGTCTTATTAAAATAGGCATGCGATTTGCAGAGTTTTAAAAGGCTAATGGTCTAATTTTTTTTCTTAAAGGCTAATGGAACTTGCAATAAAAAATAAATCGTAATATAAGTATAGAATAGTAAAAAACAACAAACGATAAGAGATCAGATTTATTTTTCAGATAATAAAAATTGGTCCATTCCACATAATTTTGGAGTTTCAAATTTTTACAATATTAAGGGTTGAAAATTTGGAATACATCGTAAATCATGTTCGAGAACAAGAAAGAAGCTTTATTCTGCATAATTCAATAAGATCTGAATCCATAAAATACTTAAACCTGCATTTCTTTTATTTTTTCTCGAAGTCGGGCATATGTCACTCGGGCATATCAAGTCAAGGGTAAGATGAGATTAATTCCAAAATTTCATGAAAATCGATGATTTGGCTACGAGATTGGTTTTTCCGATTTTTATTTCTTTAAGGTTATGTACTATGTATCATGGCCTATGTACTACGGGCCTCAGGGCTCATAGCAGCTGGAGACACTTATGATCCGGTTTCTCGCCCCCCAAAAGGAGCTACACCCAGAGCTATACTCAGAAATGATCTCGCTACAACTGAAACGGAATTAATAGTCCGAAATAACTTTAGGCCCCAGACTATACTTTGCACGACTGTATAGAAGTAAAAAGTGACTGATCGGATTGGCTCCTGTTCTCAATATGTTCTTTAGGTCCCTACTAATACGACGGAAAAGAGAAATCGCTTTTAACCGCTTGTACATAATTCTTACGAGTTTAGGTTCCAAAACGCCAGACTATTAAGTCTGCATACAGAACCACAGCCAATTTGGCATCCCTACCTCCTACCGAGGCTGAAACACAGCAACATTCGTTGAGACGTTGGGAGTATACTTTCAAGTACAACAATGGCTTGTAAATGAAATAGATCCTGTGCAATGGTGTTGGAAGAAAACCAAAGGTGGGTCTGCAGCCAGCACCAACGCTACAGCCACCATCACCAAAAGCAGTTTTAAAAATAATTTCTCGCAATGCGTGAAGACCAATTTTGAATGTAAAAAAAGGAGGCCTCACCTGTTCCAATATGTGCCTGAACTGTTGCAATAACATGCCCGTTCCAGAAATTGAAAAAGAAGCAAAGGACGATCGGAAGTTCACTGAATTACCTGAAGGTAAGAATGCGTTGATAATTATATTTCACCTTTATTTGTTTTCTTTACTCATATCTATTCAATAAGTGTTCAAGTATTTGAAATTAAGTCGAGTATTTGTTCCAGGCGTAGAAAAACTGAAAGGCTGCCCTGAAGAAACTATGGAACCCGCGTGGAATTGGACGCAAATCCTTAATAGGTAGGTACTGCTTTCATAACTGTTCTGTAACTGTTCCAATATGTGCCTGTACTGTTGCGATAACATGCCCGTTGCAGACATGGAAGTAAAGGACGATCCGGAGTTCACTGAATTACCTGAAGGTAAGAATGCGTTGATAATTCTATGTAACCTTTATTTGTTTTCTTTACTCATATCTATTCAATAAGTGTTCAAGTATTTGGAATTAAGTCGCTTATTTGTTTCAGACATAGAAGAACTGGAAGGCTGCCCTGAAACTAGGGAATCCGTATCTAAGAGGGCTCGCATTTGTACCTATATAAAAATAAATTTTGCAAAAATTTTTAAGGTAAGTACTGCTTTCATATTTACTCAATAAATTGTCAAATATCTGGAGTTAAATCACTGATTATTTGTTTCAGGCGTAGAAGAACTGGAAGGCCGCCCTAAAGAAATTATGGAACCAGTGTTTAAGATGCCTCGTATTAGTTACCTAAATACATATAAATTGTACAAAAATTGGCCTCTTTTATTGCCCTATTGAATAATAGAATAGTTTAGCACACCAAAAACACAAAATAAATCGATTAAAATAATTACACCAGAACTTTCGACTTCAAACCACCATTTAACTGAACTATATTTTAATGGATTAAAATTAAAACAAGATCCCCCCTTACAAAATAAAATATGTCTTAATTAATTATCAATTTGAGAGAATAAATGTGGTTCTATTGTAGATAGTGGGTACTTTATACAAGACTTGATATGTCATAATTTTGCAGTAGCTTCACAGTTAGGAGCACCGGAGGCAGGGTCGCACTCAATTATGAACACACATGCCTGTTCGTGTTAAGTCTCTAAATCATCAAAATACAATACCTGTAAAACACAACAATATGTTGAAGAAAGCTGTCTGTGTTTAATCATTCAATTATGATTTATAGGTCACGGTTAATAACTGACTACGGTCATATGATTTACACCTAGTATGCGCTTAAACATCTATTTTTTATTTCAATGTAATTTACACAGCGCCTACGTAATACAAATAAAGCCAATACGCGCTATTGTTAGAAAACCATGATTAATGTCTGTTATGCAACAACATCGGCATGAAAATATTCATAAACCCCAAATTATTTTTTCTAATATGGCATCATGTCATATAACATTGTTTGAATAAATATTTAACGTAAACAAAGTAAGCTAAATAAGTTTTTTGAAGCATAGTTCATCAGAAACTTAAATTACCATAAATATTTTAAAATTATGTAGATCTGATTGATTGATTTAGTTAGTACATTTAATTGCCTGTTTTTTTTCGTTTATAAATTTAAAATTAATATGCTGATTTAATTTACAATATACAAGTATGGCACATAGAAGACCATGATTATACCTATCAAAGGCCTTGGAAAAATCTAGAAGGATCAAGGCAGTCATATAACCAGTGTTCATCAAAATTGTCATCTATGATGTGACTATTCCCAAATACCGAATCAGTTAAAGTATTGTTTTTTTCATACAAATCTTTATGAATAATTTTTTTCATAATTTTGGCAACAGCTGTTTGAAGGATGGGCAACGGCGACCATACGCACCTCTTAGGAAATATTTTTCTAATATAGGAGAACA
The DNA here is from genome assembly GCA_964058915.1 of Tetropium fuscum. NCBI lineage: Eukaryota > Metazoa > Arthropoda > Insecta > Coleoptera > Cerambycidae > Tetropium > Tetropium fuscum. The sequence continues at coordinate 315,113 of CAXKVY010018483.1, forward strand.
CTGTTATATTATCAAAACCAAAGGTATAATTTAAAATTAAAAATGATATCAGGACCTGATCTGTAATAGACATTTTCCAAAACAAACTTATAGGATTATATTTTCTACTGTGAACTTGTTGATTATAGTATGGAAGCAAGTGTGTTTCACACATTTACTTTCTCCTATGTTGTAACATGTATCTGTAACGTGCCATTATTCTATTGTTGGGCATTAATAACAGAAACTCTTAAAACACCGCAAATTTATTAGCCGTAGATATTACAGATGTAATTATTTTTATAATGTTAACGTCAACTGTGTTTAATTAGCAATAGAAATGCGGTGATATATATATATATATATATATATATATATATATATATATATATATATATATATATATATATATATATATATATATATATATATATATATATATATATATATTCCTCCCTTCCCTTTCTTGGGCCTTTTTCTTTTGAAAAAGGCCCAAGAAAGGGACCGAAACGTCAACTAATCTAATCAGTCGTTTTATTGCTACTATCCCAAAATAAGCCTTCCAAAAATATATAAAGATAGCAAAGAAATTAGAAGATAGAGGATTATATATATATATATATATATATATATATATATATATATATATATATATATATATATATATATATATATATATATATATATATATATATATATATATATATATATATATATATATATATATATATATATATATATATATATATATATATATATATATATATATATATATATATATATATATATATATATATATATATATATATATATATATATATATATATATATATATATATACTGTTTCTAAAATATATGTGTAGTTCAACGACCGGCAATCCTGACATACACAATGTTTGTCATTGGCTGGTGTAGGTATTTTTTTTCTTAGGGGGTTGAAAGTAGAAGGTTTTTATATGCATATTTCAGCACCACAGCTGATAGTGAATGCCAGTTTCCAATCCACTTACTTATGAAGTAGTGTTTTCAGTGCGTTACTATTTTTGAGTGAGTGGGTCGCCAGTAGCCATATATCCCACAAGAAACAAAAATAAATATGTACAACATAGCTAAGTAGCCGTGAAAAATAAACTTTAAACCGGAAAAATTAAATAAATATATATTCCTGCAGTTCTTCTAACGTTGCCTTGGCCTGCAGCTCTTCTAACGTTGCTGGCTGGTTCGCATAGACCAGCGATTTAATATAACCCCAAAGAAAAAAATCTAAAGGGGTTAAATCGCACGAGCGATGCGACCATACGCACCGTTGCGTGAGATAACTCGCTCGCCGAACTTGGTCTTTTAATAATTCGATTGTATCGTTCGCTGTATGGCACGTTGCGTCATCCTGTTCGAACCACATATCGTCCAATTTCTTAGCGTTAAGCTGGTTCCAAAAATACTCCGATATCACGGCTCCGTAGCGATCACCGTTGACAGTTGCTGGCGTGCCGTTTACATCTAAATCAAAAAATGGGGCGATTTCCGCAAAATTCGCCACAAACTGGTCACACTGATATTCAACGCCTATAATCGGCGTGGAATCGACATCCTTGACTGCTCACGCACACACTCACGAACTGCCACGACATTTTCTTCGCTTCGAGCATTACGTCGTCGCACAGGCACTGGGACATTATGCAATGCATAAGTTATTTCGAATTTTTGCTACAAACGTTCAATTCCATTACTGGACGATTGAAACGTCTTCTCGTCGGAGAACACTACATTGTTCCAAAATTTTTTTCCTTGTTGTAAAAATTCATTTGCAAACTGGACTTTGATTACGCTCTTCGGGAAAACTTTGTGAGCCGCGGCGCAATACTTCAAGCCGTATTGTTTTAGACTCGTTTTGAGAGACACCAGAAATAATGTCTCTTACCGAGCCTTCACAGCGGTTTCGAATGGATTATGATTGATAAATTCGACCATAGTATTGTTATAATTCTCAGTGGAGACCTTTCCTATACCTTGTCTGATAGGCCTTTGTAGTCGCTCTTCTTCTTGCCAGCGTTTTTTATTGTAAAATATGCAACTTTTGCTAACATTTAATTCAGTAGCCACTTCACTTAAATACAAGTTTTCTTCTAATTTAGCTATAGCCCTTGCTCTTTGCGCCTCACTTAAATGCCTTAGCATATTTAAAGTTACGATGTTTGATATTATTTTCAGTGATAAATATTTTGTGGTCATTTAAGGCGTCTATATATTTAACCCATGTCATCGCACTTAGGTACGGCGACTATGATATAAAGATATAAAGTTTAAATTACAATGTATGTATATATATATATATATATATGTATGTGTGTATGTATGTATGTATGTATGTATGTATGTATGTATGTATGTATGTATGTATGTATGTATGTATGTATGTATGTATGTATGTATGTATGTATGTATGTATGTATGTATGTGTGTGTGTGTGTGTGTGTGTGTGTGTGTGTGTGTGTGTGTGTGTGTGTGTGTGTGTGTGTGTGTGTGTGTGTGTGTGTGTGTGTGTGTGTGTGTGTGTATGTATGTATGTATGTATGTATGTATGTATGTATGTATGTATGTATGTATGTATGTATGTATGTATGTATGTATGTATGTATGTATGTATGTATGTATGTATGTATGTATGTATGTATGTATGTATGTATGTATGTATGTATGTATGTATGTATGTATGTATGTATGTATGTATGTATGTATGTATGTATGTATGTATGTATGTATGTATGTATGTATGTATGTATGTATGTATGTATGTATGTATGTATGTATGTATGTATGTATGTATGTAATGTCTCACATTGGCGAATTCGCCTGAATTTAGAATTTACTGAATGTTATACATTCCTAAAAATATCTCGGACCACACCTCACAAAAGTTGACCGTGACAAGAGTTGACTGCGTAATTCTTCTTAATAGCTTTTTGGCAATGGGGATGACTTATAAGTAGTACTTTGTTTACATACTAATTCTCTGTTGTTACACGTAAAATGAAGACTGAGGACCCATCTAGTGACAAATAGAAGCCGAGAGGTTGACTTAATAATCGAGACAAACGTTAAAACCAGTATTGTTTCAGTTTTTTAATAAGGTGACACGCCGTATTTTCAAAATTGGTACACCTATTAAATACATATCTTGTCGGACCAACACAGTAATTTCGTACCATGTAAATAACTAATTTCTTGGTTGCGATATAATTTATAAATATCCTTATATTAAAAAAATAAGTTACATGAAACATAATTTTACAATCCATTTTGGTACTTCTCATACTATTTTCACATGCGGAAAGTTGTAACAAAATATTTAAATGAATATATACATTAAAACATATAGGGAAGTAAGTAAAGTATATATTAAAAAATATTATTTTTTTATCGCTTTCATCAATGAAATATTTTCTAGTAGCTGTACTTAGAAGCCACTTATTTCGTCTTAACCTATATTGGAAACTATAAAATCATCAGCGGTAATAAACGCGGTCATTAACTTGCGAAAATACTTTTGTTGTTGTAATTACTATTTACATTACTAAAACATGGTAAATCGCGGTTACGAAACACATGTATCCTTGATATTTATTTCTGTGTAATGCATTAATTCAATATTTCACTAACATGCTTTATTAGAAACTTATATAACTAAAAGTAAGCATGTGACTGAAACGTATTACTGAAATATAATATGGGTATTCAAATTTTCGGTCATGTTTGAAGTAGATGATCCATAATAAGATATAATGTCTATTATCACAACTGTTAACTATATTTCATGCTTACATGCCGAGGTAACATAGGGCCGTCGTCATACTGACGTATTTGTTTGGTACTTAATGATCGACGACGTTATATGACCAAAACATGACGTTGTTTTGATGACATATTTCATGCTCACACGTGGACGTCTTTACGATGTCAATGTGACGTTTCCTTGGAATTAATGTCATGACGAATAGAATAAACCGCTAACTAAAGATAATAACATTATGGTGATATAAAATGGTAATTTATAATAAAAATTAAATAATTTTGCAGGCGGCCACCAAACTCTTATAGCCACCACCAATTGGTTTTAAACTGTATGTTTAATGATGCACAAGCACATGCAATATATTTTTCTATCAACCTAGTGGCTTCAAATTTCTGCAAGTGTGCTAGTGAATTGGTTGGCAAATGTAACGAGGAGAATTCTAATGAGCTTCCAGATTCGGTTTTAGCCGTAAATTGTAACAGGTGCATTTTAAAATACATAAGATTGGTACTGACGCAGTACTATGGCGCAGTTCGTTTTAGGAACGACGCGGCCGAGGCAATATTGGTCAGGATAAGGTACAAATTATGTCATTATGACGACAGTAAAGTAAGAACCAGCACGCCATTTAAGTGACGCCTTCAAGCTGTGACGTTTTGAGGTCAAATGAAAGGCGCCTGTTGGCGCATGAAATTTTCGAAACCGTTTTGAAATCGATTCATATGTTGCGCATTCGCGATGTAACCGTGACGTCACTCATCGAAGAATTTCATTCAAAACCAGGTAGGCGATCGTTTCAAAATCTGGACATCCTGTAGTGGGTATGTTTTATATGCTCTGTCCCTTTCTGGATTCTGTTTATGTGAGAAATCCAACCTCAAATTCTGATTTTCGCTTCTTTATACGGGAGCGGTCTAGTGTTTTCAAGTTAAAAAATGAATACCCAAGATGAACAGATACAGGTAAGATTATGAGACTGTACCATGAAATGTTAGGAAATCTTTGTAATTTTGACTATTTTCAACTTTTGTTAATAAAACTTTTGTAGATGCAATCTTAGCAAATAATTATTTGCAACAAATTAAAAAGATGAGGTTATAACCAAATACTTTCTGCAATAAAAAAAAATGAAATACCATTTTCATATCAGCAAACTTGCAAAAACGGCCTCTGGAAAAAAAAATGCTGAGGAAACGAATTAAATGAATTTCTTTATCGGTACAGGAACATATGGAAGAGAAAGATTCAGGCAAAAATCGAGCCATATTTTATTGTTGATATGCATGAGATCCTTGGGAAAATATTTGAATTTCTAAAAACCTGAAAGCACAACAAAGATATTGCTAATCACATTTTTAGTTTTTATATCATTATTAGGCAAGTAACATTAGGCGGAGAATAGCATGTGCCGAAGAATAGACACTTTGCCTTAAAAAAACCTGATGTTGCCTTGTCTAACTTAATCAGACTTTGTTATAGCTGAGTACAGCAATACATACCCTTATATCATGTACAGATCCAGGATGACCTACACTAATATTGGTTAATATTTTCGTGGCTGCTGATATTCCTTAAAGTTTTATACTGTGGGCCATATTTTTATCCAACTAACTATCTTGTTGTTGCCGAGGGACCTTTAATTCGATATTACATTCATCTATAGCGCCGATTATTCCTAAAATAAAAATACAGATATCCTTAAAGTGTGTTAACTTTAGTAACTTTCCAATATCAGTATCTCTATAATCTATAAGTGTGTGTAACTTACCTGGATATCCACTAGTGCGAAATTGATGTTCAATTGCCACCATCTCATTAGCATTAGGCCAAGCCATATATAAATAGTTCATTTTGCTACATGAATAAACTGTTTCCTCTGGTAGAGAAAATCTGTGGGAAACTGAAATATAAGTGTCACCTTTTCGAAGCCACCACAAAGTCATTAAAAGTTGTTTACAACCCGGAATAGGTGTATCACCCCCTCTGTATGAAACATTCAGTTCTGCACAGTCTATTTTGGCCAGTAAAGAATTAAATGTATCTTAGCTCATACGGTAGGATTTAAAAAATTATATGCGATATATTTATCGCACCATTCCTCAAATCTAATCCGGTAATGCTAAATATTGTTGAAAATTCAGTTCAATGTTGAAGTTCAGTTTTGAATCAATTGGCCGATATGTACTTATTATAGTAAGAAATTTCTCATACGCGTTTTCCATAACATTTGTCACCATAAGCTGCAATTTATGGTAACCATATAGACTTACAGAGTACGAAACAGATACTAAACCATTATTGATATTATTAATATAGAACTTAAACCGTTTTGAAACATTGGACTCAACGCTTCCTACGCAAAAAGACGGCTGAAGGTACGCCATACATCTTCTTAAGTCATAACTTTGTTCACCTACGTGACCAAATGTAGAAAAGTGACCAAGTAAGTATGGCAGCCCTATGTTACCTGGGTAAGAGTAGATTTTGTGTTTCTAGAATGTCATTTTAATATGTAATAGGTATGTATCCGGCATATATATTTCACCTGTTAAATTCACATTGATATTTGTGAAAAAATGGCGCGCTTAGCCTTGTACGCCCAGGTACAAATTAATATTATATGAGGGTGGGAGCTATTACTTAGAGGAAAGTCGCCTAATTTCAGATAGTTCCTTAATTTCCGATAGTGGTGTATCTAATAAAATATCCTTAGTTGCAACAGAAACCTCCTTTTATGTAAATCAAGAAGTCGAACCAAGCGTAATTTACTATATATGTAATAACTAAAGTAATTTACGCGGTAAATTCACTTTCCGTTAAATGGCAGTGGTGAACTTCTGAATCATATTTCGTAGTTTTATTTTCAGGTGCAATCTAAGCCGTGTTTGCCTTATAAACAATCATTGCGAAAGTTTGTGTTTTTGATCTGGGTAAGTTAAGAGTTTGATTAAGCTGCTCTATTATTCAAAACTAAGCAATTTAGAGAAATATTAATTTTAGAAGCACCTAACCTAAAAAGTAGAAAGTTGCCAAATTTCGGACAGCCCAGATCTCTCAATTTCGTATAGGTATCTGAAATTAGGAATCCAAAATTATATGCCACACATTGTTCAACATCGAAACTTGTTTGACAATTAAAATGTTTATTTTCAGAACAAAAAGCCAAGTAACGGAAAAAAAACATAAGCAGTGGGACCCTGACCAGATGAAACTGGCTATTTGTGCCGTCAGGGAAGGAAATGGGATACCTTAAAGTATTAAAATTTTTTCTGTTCCAAAATGAACATTAGAAGATTATGTCAAGCAAGTCAACAAAACTCCGGAGCAGCTGGTTGCTATTTCGATTGGAAGGTTGCTTTCCATGGAAATGGAAAAAGATTTTGTGTCCTATTGCTTGGAAATGGATAGGCGATTTTTTGGAATAGGCACTGTCGATATTAAGAGACTTGCTTACCAAATAGCAATACAAAATGGTCTAGGTAATCGTTCTTCCAAGCAAAATGGAGCTGCTGGTAAAAAATGGCTTAAAGGATTTTTTAAGCGGCATAAAATTCTAAGCCTTAGGAAACCCCAAGGTATCTCAAAATCGAGAACAAAAGGCGTCACTGCAGAAAATGTTGCTGTTATTCGACAATCTGGAACCAGCTTTGGAAAAAATGAAATATAATCCTGCAAGGGTAGTAACGTCTATGAAACTGGCGTAACTACTGTGCAATTCAAGAATTCTCGTGTTATAACTTTGAAGGGCAAGGAACATTTGCAAGTTTCCGCAAATCTGGGATATATTCATTTATTGGGAATAGGTTCTCTGACCATGACTTTATAATTGAAAGACACAGGGAAAGGACACCACCAGCAGAAACAACACAAGGTAATAATGAGGTAACACCTCCAAGAGATCATTCGAAATCAGAAGAAACAGTACAAAACATGTATGAAAACCTCCAAAACAAAATCAAATGAAGCCGAATATAAGTTTTAAAGTTAGTGGGACCCCAAAGAATATTGCCTTTAGAGCGGAAGACATAAGTACGTTATCTTCTTGCATTGGGATATCACAAAAATAAAGGAAGAAAACCTCGACAAGGTTCAAATTGGGTAAAAACTAGTACCCCTTATAGACATCAACTTGAAGAAAGCTTGCGCGAACAGGAGCGAAAAAATGCATTGAAGGAGAAAGGTAAAAAAACAAAACTAAGCGCCGAATTAAGTAAACGCAATAAAAAGAAAACTACATAACGAAAAACAAAAAATAGAAAGTTCATTGTAGCAGTGATGAGTGGTCAGATTCTGGAGATGATCCTATCCTGGATGACGATTCGGATATGGATGTGGACGAGGAAGATGAGGACGCAGAATGCATATTTTGCAATGTATTCTGAGGATACGAGAGACGAGCAGTGGATAAAGTGCATGAAATGTTTTAGATCGAGTCATGAACAATGCGTTAACTCCGATAAAAAAGAAGCATATATATGCGACTTTTGTTTAGATACATAAACGTTTCCAGTATTAAAAATTGGTTTCTTAATTTCTGATAGGGTATCCGAAATTGGCCTTTTTTCAATGACATAAAAACGGTGCAGTTAACCTTATTTTTTGTGAAAAATTTTTATAATAAAATTATTTTGATAATAAATCTTGTTTCTTTAGAATACAACATATAATGTCAAGAAGATAAAATATCATAAAATATTAACATTTACAACATTTTTGATGAATTTGAAAAGGTATCCGAAATTAGGCGACTTTCCTCTACTTATTCCTATTTGCACCAGTTCTGATCAAATCTGTTGGTTAGGTGACGGACGGTTAAATGTTAACAGGCAGCTAACCAACAGTTGCATTACACCGTACGTAGCTGACCATTCTGCTAGCTAACTGAGAAATATATTTGTTAACGCAACAAAAGTTGTTGGATTTAAAAGCCCTTATTAATCAGCGGCAAGCAAACCCAAAATTGTACAAGTAAAGACGCAATGAAGGATTGGGAAGGAATTTCCAGCATCTTAAATAGTATGCCAGGGGCTGCAAGGGAAGACTGGAAGGGATGGCGAAAAGTAAGTATATATTATTGTCAAGTCTGTAACAAAATTTTGCAAATGCCGTTTTATTTAGACATGGCATGATCTTCGAAGTAGAACGAAGACGAAAGAGGCGAAAAACCGCATGGAGTACAGAGATACTGGAGGCGGCCCACTAAAAGAGGAATCACTAACGAATGTGGAGGAAAAAGTCCTTGGGATTATTAAAAAAGTTTCCATTGAAGGACATGGTGTTCCCGAGTCGCGTTCAAATTTCCACTTAATGGAGGTGGTTAATCCAGAACCGTTAAATGAGTTCATATTTGAGAATGATGGCCTAGAAGATAAATCTCAATATGACGTCCCAACGCCAAGTCAGGTGCCTTTGGTTGAAGCCGTAGAAACCTGTTCAGAAAAAACAGCCACTGCTACTTCTACTCCAGCAAATTCTTTCTCCAGAGCGAAAATTGCCACATCAACCAGCTTTATGAAAAGTGCAAAAATGAAATTGCCCCAAAAACTGAACAACTTAATAAATTCAGCTTTTGCGGCAACTACATTTGTTAAAAATAAATCTAAATGCAAAAGTTGAAGTAAAGAAGGAATATTATGAGTTCAAGAAACAGCACATGACAAATATTGCAGCCTTGATATTAAGAAAAGTTAAAGCTTTGGAGTCGATTAGGAAGAGTCTTAAACGACTAGTGAAATGGTAGACTCAGCACATATTTTAATAAAAAAAATAACTTTCCCTCAATAAAAATTTATTTTCTAGAGATCCATTTTATTAGAAATAAAAATACAAATCTTAATTTTGTTGTCTGTTTTGCAGCAATACTCTGACAATTCCCATCCTTGCTCTTCTGCCATCTGCCAATTCAGGGTTAACTCGTCTGACGACATTTTCTTCACCTTCTATATTTTCATCTATTGCGCCAAAATCCACCTCGTCTTCGCCATCTACATTATCCGGTTGCGGAACATTATACTCTATACTCATGTTGTGCAGTACTACACATGCGTTAATGATTTTGCACGCCACATCGGGTGAATAATGGAGCACTCTATGCTTAAGTAAGCACCGGAACCTTCCTTTCAATACACCATTACAACATTCTATTTTTAATCTGGTGCTTTTGTGAATTGTGTTATAATAGTGTTCGGGAGTATTTGGTTCAACTTCATTGAACGGAGTTAACAGCCAGGTTCTTAAAGGATACCCTGAGTCTCCTGTAACATAAACATTTATTGCAACAAATAATATATGTACTTACGTAATGGACAACAGTATTTAAGTACAACAGTATGTACTTCAAGACGTAACCTACCTAACAGAAAGTAATTCTTATTTCCTGTCGCATGTATTTCTTTTATGGTGTTCTGCAGGTTGGAGCGATTCCAGATGTATGCATCGTTAGTGCTGCCAGGATATCTAGCACTTATATTTATAATTTTCAAATCTGGATCGCATACCTATCAATAAATGTAAATGTAACTGTCGAACTTTAACTGAAAGAAATTATACTCCTTTTACCAACTGAACATTGACAGAGTGGTAATTCTTGCGATTCACATAAACGTGTTCAGGAAATTCTGGATCTTCAATATTGGGGGGTACAATGGCCACATGGGTGCAGTCGATGCATCCTACAACACCAGGAATGCCATGCTCATCATAAAATCTGAAATAACAGCAATAGCTAGCTCATGAAAGAATGTGTAAATATTTGACTAAATAACTTGCCCTTGCCTTACTGCATCTAATTGCTCAAAATTCTGTGGAAATTTTACCCACTCGTTAAAAATATTGGGGTGTAATAGCGCATCAGTTACTTGTTTAATGCAATTAGAAACTGATGACTGGCACACGTCAAGATACTTATTACCTCCGATATCAGGTTGCTAGCTCCCACTTGCAAAAAACTTCAAGGCAATCAAAACCTGCAAGATTGTACTAAACATTACATTCAATGTATTCTACGGGATGGGAGGTACCTAACAGATAACTTATCACAATGAGGTTGACACTCACCTCTGTCGTAATATCCAAATCGGTTGCCCTTCCTGCTGGGCGAATGTGGGGCTCCAAACATTCAACTAAATATTCGACAAGGTCCTTCGACAACCGAAACATGTTAATGAACTGTGTCTCACTTAATTCCCTGAATGAATCTTGGGGGTTATGACGGTTGTTGGGTCTATATTGCTGCTCTGCAAGTACATGCATCAACTCTTCCATTTTATCTCACTATATTTATTCACTCACTATATTTATTTACTCACTTACTATGGTGAACGTTTTAAAGTAACTTCAAAAATCTCACTTTCAACATGAAACGCATACGCAAAGTATAATTCACCGGTCCCTCGCCGCTCGCAAAAAATCGAATGAATTTGCGCGCATACGCAAAGTAGCGATGTCTCAAAAATTGGATTACGCGTCAGTCGCAAGTTTGCGAATGATTCCTATACTTGCGAATGGCCCCCAGTTTTTGGATTTATGTGTACTTTTTAGTAGTTGTATTTTATACTGTTGCAATGTTGCTGTTATGCAATGAGAGATGTCAGGGATGTAGTTAAAACTAAAGGGCAACGTGCCCCAAAATTAATTTCAGACTCGTCCATAGTTCCAAAATGCAGATCAGGCAAGGGACCGGACTCAAACCTTAGTCATCTGTTACCGTACCTCTAGTCATATTGTTAAAATGAGAAACCCCCTATTACATATCATATGGATACTCTAGTTCGTTTTATAAATAGTAACAAATTTAGAACATACACTCTTGAGAGGCAAAAACGACATCAAAATGGATTTTTATCTAATTAAACAAATTAGTTCTTCCTTTCACATATCTGCCATGGAATACCGTTTACCATAAACACAAAAACATCCAGATCATTATCATCATCTAATATATCCATTAATGTTATTCATAAATTATAACGCCATATTTTGATAAAAATTAACCAAAATACGGAAAACGTCAGAACGTGATACTTAATTTTTAGGTTATGTAATATACGTCAACTGCTTAACTGTCGCATAACCACCACTTATTCCACTCATTAAGGTAATGCCAGTTAGGTTAGATAATCAGCAGTTGTCGTTAGGTGGTGTATTTTAAATGTCCTAGTATTCCACTTAACTGAAACGACTCCACTTCTCTTAGATTGACACTGACATCATCCCATTAAATTCCCTTTATTATTGCTGCTCTCTATCAAAAAATACTTAAATGTTTATCTAAATAATTACCGTATCAAGGTCATGACATCAATTATTATCACTTGATTAAACTTAATTGTCAAGATCTTAGGTATTTTTTTGCAATACTTCGCAATCCCCCAATATTTCGTCGTTCCTTTTATTTGATTACTAACAAGAGTTATTTTCAATCACTTGAGCTGAAATTTACGGAGTAGCAAATGAGTGGCAAAACAAAAATTGTTAATATGGGTAATTTACAGAGTACCTACCCATGTAATATGTCAACCAACTCAAAACGTTTAGTTAGTATACAGGTAAGAAGACGGCATATGATAATACAATATAAATAATATCCTATGTAGAAAATGACACTGGCGGAGTTGACAAAATTGTTGTATAATATCAAGATTTCTGGTTTACCAGGCGAACCGTTTTTCAATTCACTATTTTATTCGGATTAGTATAATATTGTTTTCATCATTAAGGTAGACTCAATATAAATGTTCTAAGACAAAATCGAGTTGGCGGAAGTGTCTTGCCTTGCTAGAGCCAATAACGGTCTCTATAGCCACCGTATTCTTTCTTGACTTATATAGATATATAGTAATATCTTCGACACATGAAACTATTGTTCATCTACATCATTTATTGCAAATTTCCGTCATTTTAAAAATAATGGTATCAAAAAATAATAACAGATCGTATATCGTAATGTTTTAATATGCTGTTAATTTGTTTAATTTTCTAATTTATTTAAAATCTTAATAATTTTTTAAATTATTTTGAATTAAATATATATATATATATATATATATATATATATATATATATATATATATATATATATATATATATATATATATATATATATATATATATAAATATATTGTGAACATTTGTAAGGAAGTAAATTCGAATGATGGATCGAATAATTTTTGTACTGTGTCTGACAATATTTTTATTGCTAATAGTTATCATAACAGTAGATTCTAAGAGTATGTTAACGAAACTTATTTTGATAATATGAATGATACATCATGGATTATGAAAAGAATATCAGTCTATGGAAATAAAATTGAGGGAAAGAAAATCACAGAATTTTATACTAATCTAACAAGTTTATTGACGGTACTGTCCATTGTAGTCTTGAGGTAATTCTTTCCTTGCACCTTGAGGATTCTCTTTAGCTTCCCTTTCTGCTTCTTCCTGAAAATGTAGTCAATTGTATAAATTAATAAAATAAAATAAAGTAAAATAAATATTTATTCAATATTAGTAAATATAGTAAATATTCAGTCAAGCTTATAAACAGTATAATATTGCATCGTATTATACGTCGAAGATTAACTTTATTACATACTTTCACGTATCTAATAACTATATAAATATCTGGTAAAGGTCAACTTTTTCTTCTAGCAAATTAATACCAATTTATTTCTCATGTTTCATTTCATTTAATGTCATCCTAATACCGTTGTGAGTAACAACTTGTTTACATTTACGATTTTTCTGAATTTACAAACAAGTGAACGTATTATATCATTCATGGACATCCCATAATATATATTATAAACTTATGATATTAAATTCGCTAACAAGTTACTATATTTAATTACTTACTACTACTACCACATGCGGATAACAGCAATTGTACTAGCTAACTTCCAATAACTAATTTATGATATCTGTCAAAGCGCAAACGTGTAATTTAATTAAAAAATAATTAAATATGTTCGTGAGTTTACTATTTGGTTTTATATTAAATTTGATAAAATAATTATAATAAATAGTAATTTAGATAAATTATTTTTGAACAATTTTTCGAGTTTTCAGAATCGGAAATGTAACTTTATTCATTACAGTTGTAGATATAAGATTCTTTTCGAAAATGTATTTTGTATTACTTTATAGCAAAGAAATATTACCATAAGTTAACAGTTCAGTGTAACACAGTAGTATAGTGTAAGTTCTTTGAGTTTCTAGCAATAACTACAAGTGTAATGGTTTAGACTACAACACGAAAGTTGTAGATAGTTAAAGAACCTACAAAATGATGTACCGTAAGAGCACTTCAAACATGTAACTTATTTGTAAAATAACCTGGATCTGTCGGACACATAGTTTTGCTACTAATTAATTGCCAATAAATTTTTTTTTGGCCCTTTATGCAGGTAATCAACCTTCCTCGTACGGTCGGTGGTCCGATCATAATTTTTACAGCGGTTTTGGAAACTTAAAACTTTATCTAAAATTTGTATTTATACTTGTACATAAAAATGATGATAAAATAGTTTAAAACGCGTCCAAACGTTGGAGTAAAGCGCGCCTGACTGCAGTGGAGCGGGTAGTGGAAGTGAATATTGGTGAGTGAAGTCCGATTAGTTACGTTTTAGGGAACAAAAAACCGAAATACCATTAGTTTTGTCCGCGTGGCAGGTAATTTGTTATTAATAATGAAATTGCAAAATAAAAAAAATATAAATAAATTCATTTGAAAACACATTTTCAACTGAGTAAAAATAAACACTTTTTGTCTCTTGTAATGTTTTCGAAAAATGCACTGTTTTTGAGTTATAGGATTTAAGGTCCGAGCATAGCCAAAAGTGGATAAATTAAAAAATTCATATATAGGCTACTACTGAACTATTTTTAATGTCTTGGGTCGCGATATGATTGCTAATACTTATGCTTAAACATTTAATATTTTGTAATAAAGTAACTTTTCATTTTCATCCTGAAATTTATCATCGATATATCGGATTTCTGCTAGTGAAAGTCCGGCACGAGTCCTCGCGTTTTATATTTACATAATGTACTGAAGTTTCCAAAACCGTTGTAAAAATTACGATTGGACCACCGTACGAGCAAGGTTGGCATAAAGGGCCAAAGCAAACCTGCATAAAGGGCCAACAAAATTTTATTCGCAATTGTAGCAAAACTGCCTCTCCGACAGATTCAGGTTTTTGCACAAATAATTTACGTGTTTAACGTTACTCTCACGCGCAACATGAATGTCGTAGCTTAAAAATTGTGAAAGTTACGAATTTTCAATAAAACGCTCCTTTGTCGCGGGTTTTCCAGTTCTCGGTTGAAAATGCAGCTAAAACGTTCAGGTAGAGCTGGTTTTGTAGGTTCTTCAATTCTCTACAACTTCTGCAGTATAGTCAAAAACGATTGCACTTGCACTTATTACTAGAAACTCAAAAAACAATATTTTTTTGCTATTTTTCAGTTTCTCAGACGCCATTTTGTTATGAACAACAATTGGCTGTTTAATTTATATACGGTTCCATCTATGTATTAGGTATACTTTAAAACACAGTTCGTAAGCTATTATTTTTAAAAGCCCTAAAAAACCTCTTTAGCTTGGCCTAATAAGCCGAAAATACGGAACAGCTCACATTATGCTGTGCCGTATTATGCTGTACCGTTTTTTGATCATAGATGAATTTTGTAGAGAAAGAGCGTAGAGTTTAGAAAAATTATTAAAATTATTATCATAAGACCACGAAAGCAGAATCAAAATAATATTCTTTTCAAGAATGTTTCTATAACAAAATATTATTACCTATAACGAAAATCAATGTGAAATTACTGCAAATGTACAATTTACTAGTGAGACATTCTTAGTTGAATCGAATTCTGAAATATTCCTTATTTTAACGAAACAGTTAATAGTTATATTGTTTAATAATGTTATAAACGCTACTCTGACTAGCTACTCAAAATATCAATTTTGTTCCACAAGGAGAAAAGCAACACCCCTTCAAATGTCCACCTCACGTGAGGTGAATGGAAAAGTATTGGGCTCTTTTGAGGAGAAGGGATGAAACTGAATGGGTAGCCCAAAACGAGGAACAACGTAGATGAAGAATGTTACAGATAATTGTATGAATGTTACAAACGCTTATAGCGCATGTAAGATCAAAAGTACGAGTCATAGAAGAGCATGGTTCATATTCATATCTTTATCTCGTTTAAAAATGCATTTTACAATGCCAATACATAGTTTCTGTTATTAAATTATGAATAACATTAATTGCGAAAAGAATATGAGATATTTATTTTTCTTCGATAACTTGTGAGACATCTTATGCCCCGCAACTACCAAATCCAAATCTTGAAAGTTGTAGGTTGCGTCACTAATTTATTTTTAGTCTACAATATACGCTGTTCGAGTGTTCTTCGTTAAAAATAATAAAACGAGAGAGACAACAAAAAGAAGTCCACTATATGTGACTGCTGATATATCCAATAACGTGGTTGTAAGCTGCTATACGAAAAAGAAAGAGAGGGCACGATTTCGTACATCGTAACTCTAGCGAGAATAATATCGATCCTAATTGCCTAATTCAAATTATAGGTTACGTATTATGTTTACGTTTTTCATCGGGGAACGAGTACAATTTGTATACATCCGTACGAATTGTTTCAACACACATTTGACTAGTGCAATACTGATTTGATGCGTATGGTTTATAACTATGGCGTAACCGCCACTTTTCAAGATTTGAGGAGTAGCATAATCTGTAAATGAGGTAACATAAATGAGATAATTTAAACTTGTCCCAATCACTACTATCGTCCCGAATAATAATTAGGGTAGCAAAACGCAATTCAACTTAATTCACTGTAAAGTGCTTTAACATTTAGAAGTATAATATGCTTCTTCATAATGTCGGTTCCACAACTTACGATAATTTAAATTACTACTATTTACCTGCTGTGCTCTAATTCCAGCAAAAATGAGGTCCAAACCCTTTTGCACTTCTGGGCTTACAGGTGGAGGTGTTGGTAGATGGTCACCAGTTGCATGGAAACCCTTCTCGTCAGCAATATAGTTGACCGTAATGATTTGTCCATCAGGAGAAGTGTAGCTGTATGAACCTTGTTGGACTTGAGCATTTAATGTTTCTCCTTCTGCATCTGGATCAGGTCCCAAATTCTTGATGTAACCTTCTTCCTCGGCAATGATGTTGTTTCCAGTTTCGTAACTAATTAAGTTATAAATCAGTCAGTTAATGTGTTCAATAATGTAATACATTTGTACCTAAAATCCAGTAGGTATATAGGTAGGTATCAAATAACAGTGCTGTATTATTGCTATTTATTATTTAGAGGGAAAATGGATAAATGATCAGTATATGTGTATATATTATATATTGATCCAAATTTAAAATTTCGGTGATCACTAAATACAAAATTTGATGCTTTACAAATTTTACTCCACGAGTTTTTCACCTAGAGTGGCTGCTTTCAGATTACAAACATCCAAAAGTGAGTTTGCAATTTTCACAAAAGTTGGTCCAAATTTCCTTTTTTCGACTGACGATGGGGACCTTATAAATCGGTCTAATATGGAAGTTGCTCTAACTTTGAATACAGTGATATTTTTCATATCATACGTCGTTTGCAAAAAATGAACGGAAAACCTGAAAAAAGTGTTTTTTTGCGTTGTTAGACCTGCAGCGCTCCTACGAGACAGCAAACTTTATATTCGTATTCAGCACACCAAAAAACATATAATTCCGTTGAGATACCTTCTACCGGACTCATGTTACGAAACAGGCACTTTTAAACACCATTTGATCAGGTATTTACTAATGAAATTAATATTATTATTCAGTGATATTGTTAATATGCACTGATACCAAATATTAACTTGTTGTAGTAGTGAAAATAATGGTATGGATTTTGTAAGTATTTTGGCCCGAATTAAAAAAATTTCAATCAAAGAAGTAAAAATTATTCTGGAGCTGAACGAAAACAAGAATAACTGTTAATTAATTAGCATGGATGTCCCATTATAAAACAAGGTATTTCAATGACAAAATAAAGCAAGATATTTAATAATTCTCCCTCCATTTTATATCAATAATTATGTAATGAAAAAATTAATCAACAAGATAAGCCATATCCTGTTAAGTAGTTGGAACATATTATGTAATTTTATCAGTCACAACCGAAGTCGAAGTGTGGCCTTGCTTGAAGTCACATTCTTTTTGTCATTTCACTGTAAAAATGTGATCGTTATGACCTTCTGACGTGAGATGTTCATTAAATAATTACATGAAATTTTAAATGCATTTATTTATTAAGTAACGTGGGAAAGGAATGCAGACATGACTGCCTTTTACTCGTTTAAATAAAGTGATGGAACGAAATGATATTCAATACCGATCATTTAGATATTATTTTATGTATGACAATATAAGCATGAAGACTCTAGATGCCATTATAAGAACCTATGTATATGAAATATACCTAATGTATTTGTTTATACCGTTTAGTTTGAAAACATATTAATAATATAGGTACATACAACAACAACAATATAAGTGTTCAGAGTCAATTACATTTTAGCTGTGGGTTCACTTTATATAAATGGTAAGTTCCTTATCAAGGTGTTATCTGTAACATCGCTTGGAAATTAATTAAAAAATGGTATTGTTTAATTATTTTTTAATTCATAGTTTAGTAACTATAGTACATAACTGCATTTACTAAACTGCTTATAATAATATTTTTTTTCCTAGTTCATGTAACAGTGGAAACCAAAATACCGACTTTCGTCCATTTATTAAATTAGGACAAGCAAATTAAATTGCATAATTAAGACAACAAGACACATAAATACAAGCCAAGCAAGGAAACCTGAAGTAAAGCAATATGGAAATAAAGAAGGAAACACAGAAGAAACACAAAGAACAAAGAAATAAAATAAAATGTGGTTGAGAAAGAAGAAAAGGAAAAGCTATGAACTTGTATTAGAATAAATAGAAGATAATTACAGATAATGATATCATAATCCTCTAACAAGAAGTGGAAAATTAGAGAAGAGGATACTAACCAAGACCAGATTCTGTAAAGTTAAAATAGGAGTGCTGAAAATATGAAAGGAATATTATAACCAGTTGCTAACCAGAGACGAAAATATTGAACAGGAAACGGATGAATACAATCAACATAAAAGAATAAATAAATGTGATACCAGCCCTGAGTAATGACGATATTAAGGCAATAGTTTCTAAACTGAATAATTAGAATACAGGAAATAATAATTTGACATCGGAATTATTTAATTACCTACCAAATACAGAAGCAGGCCGAGGAGAATGCCAAAACTATAAATAGTTGCACAGCTTTGGTATATGTAACGTATAAAATATGGACTATCTATATAAAAAAAAAACAACAAAAAACATAAGTTAGGTAAACAAAAAGAAGACAAGCTTAGTGAACATAGATGTGTCTTCTGATATAAATATATATGTGGATCAAGTTTTCACTCTATGAGAAATTCAGGATTAAAACTTTGAATATGGTAAGCCAGTACCATAGTTCCCAGTACCATAGTGAAGTAGTTTTATTTGTGGACTCAACAATCCTAGTACAAAAAAAGTAAATGTAGTATACAAGACTTGAGAAGAATTAAGAGTCAGAGAAAAGATAATAAATATTATACTGTTAACACTAAAAAAGATGGAGAACAAAAAAACTAGAGAGGAATTTAAGGTTGAAAACGGTGTAAGACAAGGAGACCCCATATCATTAGTGTTATTCAGTTTAGAGCTAGAACAAGTCATAAGGGATCCAGGAATCAGATCAGGACTAAGTAGTACAATAAAGTACCTTGCATTTGCAGACGATCTTGGTATAATCGCAATATAAAACACTCGAGCAATATTTAGAACTAAAAAATGCAATAAAGAGGTTCGAAAGAGGAGACGAACCAATAAAAACGGGATTGTATATAAATGAGAGAAAAAAATACATGGAGTGGGCAGAATAAGAATATCAATAAAACATGTTTTAATAGGTCGACACCAATAGAGATAAAATAATTCATATATTAAGGGACATATTTTCACAAGACAGAATATAGGGGAGAAAATTGAAATCATAATAATTTCAGGAAATAAATGTGTAGCAGTATTGCAGAGAATATTGATAAATACAAATATTTATAGGCAAAAGAAAACAGTATACGAGACAGGGATAAGACCAATCGTTGCATATACTGGAGATAAATATACTGAGGAAAATCATGGGAAGAAAAGGAACTGGTATATATGGTATATATGGCATATAAAAGGAACGTATATATAATATGGCTGGTTTAAAAGAAAATACTAAGAATGAGTGATAAGTAATGAGTCTATAATATAAGAAGACAAATGTAATAGGAGTGACAAAAACTGAACGGTTACGGTGGTTAGGGCACATTGAAAGAGGGATAGAGATAAGGATACCAAAAATGTTATTGACGAGTTACGAGTAAAAATGTTACTAACAATTGGAGGGAAGCAGAAGAAGACCGCAAGCAAGATGGAAAGCAAGCAAGAATGGAGAACTAAGAAGTGCCAGTCTTCTGGAAATTCTGGAAACAGCTGGAAATTTCCAAATGAAAATAAAAAGCACGAGATGCAAATAAATGTTTTAAGTCTATTCGAGGTGCAGGATGCCTTCACATTTATAATAATGAATAAGTCGTTGGTAGTGACAAACGGATTTGCAACCAATTTACAATCATGCAGCAGTTTTAGTCTATGTAACTCTTGCAGGGTTAAGTAAGTCAGTGGATAATATAATTAATTAATGTTATTATTTTGAAATTGTTGAAAATATTCAAATATATTGTATTTTATACAATATACAAAATGTACTTACGATGCCTTGTAGCTTCCATCTTCTCCCTGTTCCTTGTCGAACCTTATAATAGGAATAAATGTTGTACTTTCATATTTCTGGCGTGGCTCTTGGAACTGTTGTGCTTGTTGATTTGGTTCATCGTATTGCCTTTGTGGCAGACCAAAGCAGGCACCGACCAATAAAATGGAAACTACCTATAAACACATAATAAAACACATCTAATAAATAATATTAATATATGATCATAGTAAAAGTAACAATAAAATAACGAATAGTTGCCTTTAAACAAAAGTAATACGTTGCCACGATACCCATGGCCGTATATTTGCTTCATAAATAGATACTTTTTATTTTTTTACAAAACTTTTGCAAAAAAGTGCACCGACATGTAGAGGGAAGCCGTCATATACAATTGCCGTAGAGTTGCCACCTCACCCGGGGCCAATACCTTGATGGCCGGGTAAACTACCCGCATGCTTTTGATGTCAGCATGTTATCGGGCTTATTTTTACTTGCATGAAGTTACTAGTGTGCTTTTTCACTAGATTTTTAAATCACAAAACAAATATGTTTATTTGAAAGCTGACAGAAATTCACCTCGTGCAACAGTGTTATTTAAAAAATTAATATTTATTATAGCAATTTGAACACTCATTTGACCTTGAGACTGAGTGACGTCACACAGCCTGGTTTTAAGTTGGCCTGGTTTAGTTTTTGGGTTATGTTTTGTGCGTTCTCTACGAATTGTGTTTTGCTTTGTTTCTATATATTATTGAAAGAAAATGGAGCCAAGTGCAGAAAATCTGCCGAAAGTTGAATTTAAAATGGTGGACGAGTTTTACATGTAAAATTTAGATTATTTATCAGTAGATATCAACAAAGTTAATTTCAACGTTCGCTGTCAAAAAGCAAGTAACGTTGGAAGTATTACTAATACACCGTTGTATCATGTTTAAGGTCGTATGCTCTGTGACGTTACTAAGAAAGGATATGTGATGTCACGTAGAAGCGTCACATTTAATATTTGGGGAATAAGATTGCAACAGTCTAGAAATATTTCGAAAATGTTTACCGTTCTGCCGTTTAACTTTACTTTAACTGGTTATATTGCTTCCTTCCTGCAGTTTTAATAACGTATAATTATTATGGGGACGACCACGCTCTTAAGAGCCAATCAAAATATAAAAATTTAACATTCTAGAAAAAATCTCAGCACAATTAAGAACGTCATACGAGGAAAACTAAGAAGGTGTGTATATGCGTGAAAAAATTAAAAGTAGTTCATTGAATATCATCAGTTCAAACAATTATTCAAACAGCTAATTGACTTGCTACTGGTTACTCCTTTTTTTTTATTTTTTTCGGACGAAAAGAATCATCGTAAATCGTTTCAAATGTCTATAAAATAACTAATTAAAATAATTGATTGTTTGTCAAATATTTATAAAATAACTTTACGGCCATGGGAATCGGTGCAACCTAATCATTTAATCATTTGATTTAAAGGCACTTATGAACTTTCGTTTTGTGTGAACCAAACCGTTTATAGAAGCCTGCTGTTGGACTGTAATAGAATAACTAATATTGCCTTTTAGTAATGACATTAATAGTTCAGTATTATTAATCAAAATTGTTTGACAAAGCCACAATTTACCATTTCAGGTGCGTCTTTAGATAGTAGTGAAGACAACGTAATATGATAAATATACCTCAGTCTGATTAATGTAGGTGGTCTGCAAAATGTTCTTTAATAATAAATTTCTTGGATTACCAAATTCAACTTGTGACTAATTTATTAAAAAGAGAAAATTAGAAATTTGTTGCAGATATACGTGACAAAAGTTAAATCACGTCATGTCAATCGGAGCAACTATCGTATAACAATTAATTATTCCTATAGCGGTCTGCAGCTTTTACTTTTGATGCATATTATAATATAAGACTACTAGAACTATCTATACATGTGAAGATGACTTGATAGTTCTAAATCAAATCTAGCGAAAAATTATAAAATATTAAACATTTATATAGGATACAAAGTATACCGCCAGAATTTGTTAATCTCAAATAAGTTACAAATTTACAAATTAGGATTAGAATCACGTTATTAACGTTACTTAGGATGAGGATGACGTATCAAAAAAAATTAATGATATTAAGTTGTATTGACGCTGAAAAATGTAAAAATACTGATTTATCTTCTCATACTGAAGCCGCCATCTTAATATTTGCTGACAAAAAATTCGTGATCTGTTGTTCCCTATAGAAAACCCGATTAAGTTGAGTATAAACGGACAAAAAGAGGCAACATTTTCAACAATCTTGTGGCCGCCATATCTGATCTCAAAAAAAAATTGGTGGTCTGCGATTCGGAAAACACCGAATCAAAGTTTCAGACGAATGAGACCATATCACGAAATCGCAATATTGCATATTTATTTACAGAATCCGTGATCTGCTCCCACTAAAATCTCGAGACATAGATTTAGAGTATTATATAACCAAGGGTATAATCGAACTTCAAATCACAAAATTTATCTATCATTTTGGAGCAGCCACTTAAATTATTATGATAACAAAATTGTGTTATCCCAAAAAGATACATATTTTGAGGCGACTGGGACCATAAATGCACAAAGGTCCGCCAGCTTGTACATATACCTATTTATGTTGACAAAAAAATCGGGATCTCCTACCCCAAAATTTAGAGACTTTTAGTCGATTCGGACCACAAATGGCCAGCACAAATCTCTAGGATGCCACTGTACAGGCATTTATTTAAGGATTTGGCTAAAAAATAATAGTTCTTCCTTTACTCAAAAACTATTTTTCTGTCAAATCATAGACGTTGCTTAAACAAGATTGTCAGTAGAAGTAATGTGCATTGAAATAATTATGTCTGTTGGGCTTAAAATTGATTGACTGAAGCCGCATTTAGATATTTTCTAGAGTCAGGAAGCGTAGTACAGTAAAAGTCAGCTAAGGAAACTAATGGTCATTGTATCTAGTAATTTTGTAAATGAATGATGATTGACAGTTACACTCCTATAATACACGTAGAATATCTACAATATTAACCACATAACACTACGTACGTGCCATTTGACTAATGATTGCATATTTCTTTTTAAAAATATTGAACATCATCCAATATTACGGATACTTGTAGGTTGTATTTTGAAATTCACATAGTGTTTAGTATAAAGAACTTCAATATTATTGAAAGGAGTATATACCTGCGTACCTACAATATCTGGTCAATATTTAATTTTTTCTTTAGTAGTAATTTTTATTTTTCCGTAGTTCAAATATTTTTTTCTACGTTCATGTAGAAAACAAAACTTCATTGAACTATATGTAATGCAAAAAATAGTTCTTCATTGCACTAGTGCAATAAACATTTTATTGCACTCATCTGTCATTCTACTACAGTGTTTTGATATGAAGATCATGACATGTCACCTAATGTCATGTCATTAATACCACCTAAATTTAAAAACTGAACGTAGAAAAAATATTGTTTGCAACTCGTACAAAAAGTGTTTATTGCACTCGACGTGTTGTCCAACGAGGCCGTCAGGCCAAATTTTAATAAACATTTACTTGTTGCATAAATAACTATTAAGATCATAATAATTTATTTTAATACTGGTAAATAATATCTCTACCCCTCATTCTAACCGAAATGGTTAGCCTAGAAATCAGAGACTTGTGTGGGAGAGGGGGCGGCATATTATCATTTCGCGAGCCGCGTGTGTGACTAGGATCGACTTAGGTTGGTAAATTCTAACCACCATTCAGTGCCGCAATGAGGGAAACCTGGAAAACCTCATTAGTTAGATCTTGGGGATAAATTACTCAAAATTCTAATACTCGAAAGCAAACGCGCAAACCGTTCGACCACCGTCCCCGACAAATACAGCGATAATGTTCCTAACGAGATATAGATATTATGACAGGTACAAATAATGTGACAATAAATACATTTTTTTACGTTCATGCAAAAAACAAAACTTTATTGAACTATATTTAGCGCGAACTATAAATTTTTGTTGCACTCATCTGTCATTCTACTGTGCAGTATTTTGTGATCATGACAAACATAAACATAAAATTTGACATTTACTAATGCCACCTAAATGAAAAAAATGGATTTTGCATGAACGTAGGAAACGGCCTCGTTGGACAATTTCACGTGCAATAAACGCTTACTTTTTGCTCTTGTTGCATAAATAACTATTAATATAATATAACAAGAGAGGCAATAGGTATCTTCAATACACGTCAGAAAATGTATTTGTATATGTCAGAATATGTAAGATCTGAGGAACGCATGAGTATCTATTAATTATAATAATTATCGATGATGCATTTAAATTTTTCATTAAATATTCTAATTACTGACATACCAAGGTATAGGTAACATATATTGAATATGCTATATAATGGAAGGTAAAGTAGGTATGATACTCATTGATCATACCAGAATATTCTTCAGTATGTGCGCCATTATTATAGATAACTTCTATTCTATAAGAATTATGTAATACCTATTATAAATCTGCCGTAAAATGACCATAAAATACGTGACCTATTTCATGTATCAGCATGTTGCTTATTAATTAGTTTTTATTGTGAAATGCTCGCATCTTCAGCAACGTTACCTAAATAGTATATATATGAAGGTTTACATAATATTCTTCTACAAGGTGAGTACATATAGGTTATCTAGGATTATGTTGTTCACTTATGTGATTTCTATGGTGTCATCATTATAACGTCTAAATCTAAAATCCACTTTCCTTTATTGGTAGATATATTAAACGCATCTCAATAAAATACACAGTAAAGTAAGTAATTAATCACTAAGTAATAAAATGCGTGCTAGTACGTTAAACACTTACTTATATACTGCACATTAAACATTTATAACATGTTAGTCTATCGCAGATTAGATTATATTTGTTTTGGAAATTAAGTTATTAAGTAACCCCTCTATCAATTAATCAATAAAAAATTTTTAACTATTTAATTTATTTCTTTATCTACTCGGCTTTGTTTATGTCAGTCTCCATTGTTTCATAGTACACAAATATAAGGAACAATGGTGGAGTTAATAAAATAAAAAGTACAAAATATCGGCAGCGATATTTTTTTTATAAAAAACTATCATTTAGTGAGTGACACATATCGACTTAGAATTTAAAAAAATGCTCTCGCAGTATACATTTCACTGAAGAAATAAATATTTTCATATTCATATTTCATATTCGTGGATATAATTTTGGAGAAGTAATTTCTATTTAGAAATTTATTTAATTTGAGAACATAACTAAAGAACTAAAGGTGCAAGTTAAGTTAAAGTTTTTTTGGCATTTGTTTATAAACTATGAATAACATACTCCAATATTTTTTAAACTAAGAAAACTGTAACCTACGAAGTATCGATTAAGATATTTCTGAATTCATTTTGCAAGTCAGTGATAGAAAGTCCTAAGTAATATCTTGTAATTAATGTTAATAAGAATTTAAATAATGTTTGCCATAAGATTCTTTAACGAGAAAAATATCGTAGGTATATATTATACGAAAGGGATGAAACATACCAATTTATTATTCAGAAATATGTGTTTGTTTGATAAAGAACCATTTAGTTGCCTCAAAAACAAATAATAAATATATCAACATGAACATCATATCAGAGTAGAAATACCACGTGCCTTAAAATTTAAAGTAGTAAGAAAAGTATTAATATACAAAAACATGAAAGATCATAGCTACACACAGTTGCTACATGAAATGAAAATAATGTGCATTATCAAAACGTTAACACAAAACAGGTGAAAGAAAACTAAGTATATGATTCTCAAATTAATTTGTGATTAAATGATTAATAATGATCTTAATAATAGCCATATTAATTTAACAACCTTGTCATACAATTAAAAAATTTAAGTCACTACTAAATATGTCCACCCGGTATAAACCATTCTCGAATTCTAATAAAATAAAAAATATATAGGTACGCATCTCCATAAGAATCGGTATCATCAATAGAATTGAGCACAACTATCTTTAACTAAACCAATCCTTAAATAATTGCACCACCCACACTAAACGAAAGCCCGACGCACCTTATATAACATTTTAGAAATCGATATGTCAAAGTTCAGAGAAGTGAAAGGTAAGTGGTACTTACCAAAAACTTCATGATGATTCTTGCATGGAGCGACTAGGACATATACAAATTATCCATCAAAGTGAAATCTCTATATATACCCTCTCTACTAGAGCATCCTCACTCTTAATATTATGACTTAAATATCACACATTTTAAGGTGACAATTTTTTTTGTTATGAAATGTATTATTATGTATATTTATTTTTTCCTGAACGGTCTTTTATGTAACCCAAAATATTAAAATAGGAGAAATTAGGTATACTAAATTTATTGACAACTCGTTTATGTTATTTGTTAGAGAATTAATTAAATCACATAGTAACGGAATGATATTATGTAGGCATACGAGGTATAAAAATGCATCAGAAGTATTATATTTTAAAACAAATAAACTATAAACTATAGCAGATATGGTTTGCAGATTTTGTTCAGTTAAAGTTTGGTTGATAACTTGATATGGCAGATACCATAGAATAACGTAAGACAATTTTTTTTATTTTTAAAATGTAAATCAGATATCCATACTTAAGCTAAGGTTAGAAAAATAATTCATTCTGAATACAAACAAGTTTTCTTTCAATGTGACAGAAATCAAATAATAGTTATGTTATTAATTTTACTAAGCAAAAAAATAGCACTTTAACTGCCGGTGCATTTAAAGTGCTACTTTAGCTGCACCGGCAACAGCATCACCCGATACCACTGACTCAGCCGGGGTTATCTAATAGAGATTGTGGTAATATACAAAAATATACATAAATATACATTGCATGCACATCATTGTAATTATTGTTCAAGTATTTTGGTAGTATTATACAATTGTGAATCATAGTCATAGAAATTCTCTTTCTACTATTTCCAGAGAAATAGCAAGATACTCATGATTCCTCTAGACAGGTAAATTGGGCATTCCCAACATATGCAAGTTAAATGAGTTTTTGATAAGGGGCAGTGTATTAGTGGCAATAGGAGAAAAATAGTATATTATATACGGACCTTGGAAAAGCTTTATAGCCAGCCAAGCGCCACAATATATGACTGCGGCGAACAGTGCCCGGGTTAGATATAGTATGAGACTAATTTTTTTGGCGATATTATATAGAGGTTTTGAGTGTGTGTGCCGGTGCTGGTTTTGTGTGAGTTATAAATACTCATCCTTTTTGGAAAAGGGAGCATTAGCCCGGGCACATAGTTTGGAAGGTCCAGTTTTGGCATTTTCTTTGGATGGTTTTTTTACTGTTGACCTGGAATTCCAAGCTGCTTCAGCGGGATTATTTTTGACTCTATCGCACCACCATCTTTACGCCTTAGCTAACACGCTACTTGCCTTGCTAATCAACATATTGGGGTGTGATTTGAAGGAAATATGGGAAAAGAAACCCTCTACCGATCGGGAGGTAAATATTTATTGATACTATTCCTATCCAGAAACATTTATAGGCTCTAAATATAATTTCATTATTGCTTTCTATGTTAACTCAGCAACAAAGTTTAGAGTACCGAATTTTTAATTTATTGGCATCGGTTAAAGTAAAACATTTTTTTTTAAAATCATTTATATACGTATGTGCGTACATAGGTATATATGTATGTGTATGGGTTGGAGTGTAGTGGTTTGGTTTTACTTCCACTACAGCACTTAGGCCTCATTAGGCCCTTTGCGCATTCCTCCTATTTACTTGAGTACTTTTCTTCAAACCATCCTATTTATTACGGGTGGCTTGGTGGCAAAGTCTCTACAATTTTTATGTATGATAGTATGGTTCTGAGTTACCGAAATTGATTACCCTGGTCCTTATTACCATTTATCTGGGACCACGCGTCCGCGGCAGATGCTGAGTATTCCCAGGTCTCAGTTGGACTGCCACAGCCCATCCCCAAGCCTGCCTAGGTCACCTATCCAAGTGCCACCAACGCCCGCCTCGCTTAACTTCGAAGATCGACATCTTACCGGTCAAGTCCCGCGCTAGGTGGTTTCCTTCCGCGGTGTTGTTTCTGCTTCGCCTACCATATTGGACGCATGCTGTAACTGCCATACGTCGCGTCGTCACCACTAACCACTGTTTGACTTCTGACCAGCTAAGTTTGCATGCTCATTTCTTTAGTTTTTTTGCTTATAGCTTATAGTAATGATCACGTTAACGCTTACACGTTTAGTATTTTCAATATTTTTGCTGATTTTCGTTATAATAGTGCTTAATCAGAGAACACGTAATTGTTTCTTGTTATTATAGGTGTAATTGCATACTCTGCTTATAGGTATTTGTTATTTTTTTTGCCTTGCATACTTACTTGTCTACATATATATATATATATATATATATATATATATATATATATATATATATATATATATATATATATATATATATATATATATATATATATATATATATATATATATATATATATATATATATATATATATATATATATATATATATATATATATATATATATATATATATATATATATATATATATATATATATATATATATATATATATATATATATATATATATATATATATATATATATATATATATATATATATATATATATATATATATATATATATATATATATATATATATATATATATATATATATATATATATATATATATATATATATATATATATATATATATATATATATAATTACGTGTTCTCTGATTATGCACTATTATAACGAAAATCAGCAAAAATATATTTTATATGTAGATACACATATGGTATACACTAATTTTCAAGCCATGTTGTTTTTTTTGTACGTTTCTGTATATTATGTAATAAATCTTCTAGTATGTATAGTTAAAAAAAAGGTTACGTTTGATTCACACCTACTGGAAAAAGGCAAGTATCTGATTTTATTTCTGCCAGCGACAAACTTACCTGAGTTGTTCTTGGTTAAGCTTATTAGTAAGGTAGTGGTGGCGTAAACGCGTAAACCAAGTGGCGCTCATAATACTTCATCTCTCGTTTAACCCGGCCCGGCCCACTCAATCTTCACTGAAGCTGGCAGACCGCTGCC
Source organism: Tetropium fuscum (assembly GCA_964058915.1). Classification (NCBI taxonomy): domain Eukaryota; kingdom Metazoa; phylum Arthropoda; class Insecta; order Coleoptera; family Cerambycidae; genus Tetropium; species Tetropium fuscum. The sequence continues at coordinate 344,985 of CAXKVY010018483.1, forward strand.
TCTACTGACAAATCCTAAGGGTAAGTGGCGTCGTAGTAAGTCTTTTGAGTGTGAATCATATAATATGTATATATTGTATTAACTTGGCACAACACAGCTCTTAGACTTATACTTTGCAGGAATTTGCAAAATCGCTTTACAATTTTTTAAAGAGCACCGTAAATGACGCTAACGCATCTTGATTTTCGTGACAGAATACATCAATTCCGTTTTTGAAAATGCGCAGAAGCGTCGCTTTAAATAATAAGACTTACCGGGGGTAAAATCTCGACCAATCCTATCTATTTTACCCTCTACATAATTTCAGGACCCGTCCGTAAGCTAACGACATCTGGTTGCAAAACAAGAATGAATAAAACATGGTTACCATTATGGTTAATTATATGGATATGTAAAAATATTTCAGGTGTTTACTGTGGGGTGCCTGTTATCTACATACGTGAAGAGAAAACCCCACGGAACTCTTCTCAGCTTTAGATCCTTAATTCTCCCAAGCAATACAATTATGATATTTAGTAGGTAGTCTTTCGGTATCAATTAGTCACTCCGTGCACTTTATGTGAATATTATTCTTATATTCTTTGCTGGGGTAATGTGTGTCTGTTTGGCCATTTTTGATTATTTCTTAATTACCGAGTTTACTAATTAACCATTAAGTAAGTGACACTTCTAACTGCACAATGACCCAAGAAATACTTTATTAATTTTACTGTCTAACCTTTAAGTTTCATGCCCCCGAGGCTTTATTAGCAGACTCTCTTTATTTTACAATAGGACAATACGATTTTAGGTCTTACTTAAAAAATACCGTACTTTTTGGCTTCATACGACATGTGTTCTCTATTTGAGTTTTGAAATTAAGTTTAAGCTTGACAGAGAAAACACAATTAAAGTTATATTACCTACTTAAGGTTGATCTTCTAAGAATTCTTAAACAATAAATCGAACGGACAAACGCATTTTGGGTCTATATTATACTGTCCAAAAAATTACAAGTCTGGACTGTACCATTTTGTTACAGGTATATTAATAGCTAAATTTGTTGAGATTGAGGCAATCGAAAGAATTTAAAAAACTCTTTTTTTAACAAAAATTTTTAATAATTTAAAAAAAAAATATTAACATATTAAACGTACAATACCTATCAAAAAGTAATCGAAAGCTTGTTGGTTTTATAAATAAATCCATAGACGCTCAAAAATTATCACCTTCAGTAGCATGTAGACATTTTTATACAGTTTATACAAATTCATTGTTTAGATTCAACACAGTTAATATTTTTGAGATATTTGAATTTTCAAATGTTAAAATATAATTTCAACTAAGACAACTAACTAATATGGTTTTATTGGAAAGAAGTCCATTATTTTATAATACAACGTTTTCGTTTAAGTTAATAAGCGGCTTAAGCGACTCATAGTCTACTATTTTTGGAGAACTCTCAAGTTCCCGAGATATCTCGGGAACTTGAGATATCTCGAAGTAACAATTTATTTATTGAATCATTGTAACTAATTCTACGGAAAATTGACCATTGGACAGAATATTCAAAAATTACAAATTGCATTTTCCTCAAATTGATATCTCTCATATCAGTTAACCCTTGAAGAACAGATTTTGATTTCCAGGTAGTTTGTGATTCGTAGGGTGGGAGGTTAAAAAATTGGTAGGTTCTCAGTATCCGCATCCGTATCGACGTACATTACTGAAGAAAATAAGATAAAGCTGTTTGTTCTCTACTCTTGTTGTCATATAATATTTTCTAACCTCGATTCTGAGGAGAATATGGATACATAATAGTTGGGAACCATCTGGTATGGTTGGGTAATTGTCAGTCACGTCCACGGTTAATTAGTGGTCTCGGTACACACCGTACGAACCCACTAATTTTTTTAATTAAGCTGATCTGTCTTAAGGCAAACCCTTGTTGCCCGCACCATAAGCGCTGACAAGTTATACTAAGAGGATAACAACACTGAACACATGCCTATAAATTTGGTTAAATCGTTCATGATAAATTTTCTGTTTATTATATCGTCATCTTAACCTATACTAATACACGTGATATGTATTAACAGATGAGCAGCAGATAGATCATATCATATATAACCTACATTCGGTTCTGCCACATATTACCATACGTAGTTAACACACGTAAAGTTCTGGTGTTATCTTAAATATGAAACACATATTATTGAATATATGTTATTGTATTTTTTTTTCTATAGGCTACATACAAAACACCGCAGTCCTATAATGGATTTTTTCATTATTGCTGTTTACTTTTTATCAGTGAAAGTATAATTTTTTTTAGCTTATTACTATGTTCGCAAACTTTATAACATGTATTAACATCTATTCTAAAAAAATATTAGGACTTTTAACATAACACATGATACTATTATCTATGATATTATGTTCTTTAAGTGAATCAAATGTAGGGACTGATTATTGATGAACTTCACATCCTGTGAAATATGGTTTTTCGTTCTTGTATGTCATTTCTATCTTGAATTCAAATCTTGAATTTTCAATTATTTATAGGCCATCTCAATATTTTCATTGTCGGCATTACTGTCTATAATAGGTATAATCTGCTGACACAAAAACTACTAAATTGTAGATGCAAGATCACAATCAAGTTTAGATTTGCGCATACATAATATGATCTATTATATTCAGATTTTTTTACTTCGCTGCCATTGTTTGGCTGGTCTGTAAAGGAACGGACAATTTCTAGTAGACTTCCGACCATTGTTTAAGTGTTACATCCCTGTGTATTTGTCAAAAAAGATTGTTACATTTTTAATGTAGTGTATAAGTGAGGTGCTGGTAATCAAATTATCTAAGATCATCACAAACAGATGTGTGAATTCGAGCATGTAGTAATGATAGTTTTTGTTATTTTGTTGATTAATTTTTGTTACATATCTTTTTCTCAACTTTGCCAGTCCATTTATGGAATATTTTAATATTGCAGATAATCCTTAGAGATAAATAGTAAATAATCTCTAATAGTGATATTAATGAAAATCCAATACATAGACCAAGTACCCCTCCAAGATTTGATAACAATTCTATGGTGCCTATTAGTTCTTGTCTTTCTGAAGTAATGAAGTGGTCGCCTTTGAAAAATACCTGGAAATAGGACATGTGGCTCCTGCAAATAAAACAAAATGCCAGCTTAGGAACGTCGTCTATGGATATGAAAATAAAGCAGGAAACTATTTTTGACAGATCGTTAATTCAGTGTATCCTCATAATTCACAAAAGCCAATACATGATTGATTGATGATTATATTGCCAAATCAATTAGTATTATAGAAATAGGTAGGCAATATTTTGTAATAGTTTTATTTACGAGAATTTCAACGATTACCACTCTAGCTTGTAATAATTGAGGAAACCATTTAATCTAAAATTAATAAAGAATACAAAATATTTAATATATTTCAAATAAATATATTATCAATGGAGGAATCCCCATAGCAGAAATACTTTCTGCATATATATCTGAATTATATTTATTATTAATATTAATATTAATAATATTAATAATGAATTCTGAATAATGTCAAAATTTGAGGATCCATGAAATGTATTGAAAAAAACTTTTTAGTAGTTCAGTTTATCCGTTTTTTTGTAACATAATATACTTTTTCTACGTTCATGCAAAAAAACAAAATTTTATTGAACTATATTCAATACAAAAACTGGTTCTTTATTGTCACTAGTGCAATAAAATGTGTCACTGTAAAGTCTGTCATTCTACTGTAGTATTTTAACATAAACGTCATGATATGTCACCGTCACCTAATGTCATGACATTAATGCCACATAAATTAAACATTTTTTACACCGGTAAGTAACACTTACCGGTACAGCACGGTAAATAAATTAAATTGTCAAAATAGATATTTTTATTCGGTTTCATTTATAAAACTTTCTATTTAATGTCATTTTTGACATTACAAAAAAAATTAAATTCGTATGTATAAATTCGTTTTAATTTATTAGACCAGTCACATAGTACAGTA
>CAXKVY010018484.1:0-17500 GCA_964058915.1 Tetropium fuscum
AAAAAAAAAGAAAAACACTAAATTAAAAAATATATATTTTGTCCCAAGGTACAAGCATATAGTGAACCTAAGGACAAGTGCTGGTGTTCCTTGGGACATTAGTCTACTCCACATTATAACCAGAAAAGTTTACGGAAAAGTATATCTGGGGAGTTGTTGTCTCAGTTCCGTTATTTGAGGAAGAGGTAATGTCATAATTATATCGGATGTGGAAATTTAAAAAGTATTTTCATTGCGCAATATAAACTTATGTCCTATTATTTTTTTTCAAATATGTTACAGCTGGTAGGTTTTGAGACAATATTTCAATTACTTTTGTCACAAAAAACTTTGTTGCTCAAGGTACACTGACGGCTATGTACAGAAACTTGACACAATTATTGAGAAAAAGTAAATTATTAGACTGTACCAGCTTAAAAATATTGGCAAAATTAAACCACAAAAATGGCAAACTACATATAACAGTGTTGAAAATACTTACTTTATTTTTTAAATTCAAGGATGTCAGCCGATAAAAATTTACTTTACACAATAAAAATCATGTTATCGTTAATATTCGCCATATGCATATGCAATATTTCGTATGGCGACATCTGTTATATAGATGAAATTCCTTATGTGTCCGAGAAGGATACTATTGTTTTTTAGGATCTAGAAGCCTGTCTCAGGGTACACGGTGTCCCGAGGTACACATATCTCCCCTACCTTACCTTTGCCAAGTTATAACTCTTTAAAATTGGTATATCAGCCATCTTTTTTTCCTCCATTTTGCTCATTTTTTCCTCTTCAACTCTTTAATTTGATATCCATATCATGAGGTTTATGCACCCCATGAAAAAACATAGTCCACCATCTTTGGGAGTCCGCCATATTGGATGAGCGACGTTATTTTATTTTCGTATTCTTTTCAGCAAACTCTTTCTTTTGATACCAACGTGATACCACGGAAGGGCATAAAAAATAACTAATCCGTCATCTTTGGGAGTCCGTCATATTAGATTTAGGGCGACGTCATTTTATTTTCGTATTCTTGTCAGCAAACCCTTTCATTTGAATGGATACCAAATGAAAGGGTTTATGCACCCCATGAAAAAACATAGTCCACCATCTTTGGGAGTTCGCCATATTGGATTTATAGTGACGTCATTTTATTTTTGTATTCTTCTCAGTAGACCCTTCATTTGATTCCCATGTCATGTAAGTGCATTAAAAATAACTAGTCAGCCATCTTGGGCGGTCCGCCATGTTTTATTTATTATGACGTCACTTAGCTAGCCATGAATTGTCATTCAAACTATACCTGCATACAATATTTCAGCTCAAATAGTTGAAGATAACTACTTTAAAATTCAGTTGCCAGATTTCACCCGAACAAACATACATAGATAGAAGAAAAACTTGTAAAAAATATACTATATAAATATATAAGTATATTCACGTACCAGATACAAAATTGTATGATTTAAGATAAGACAGAGCGTTGAGTGCAGGACTATGCTGTAAATCTTCCAGGACCGCCTTGGATGCATCCATTATGATTGTTGCGTCTGATCACACCCTGATGAGACCCTCGTTGTTAAAATTAGAATCGAATAATTTATCTGTAGTTCAGGTATGTTGATAAATGAACAACCCTGGGAACATTCTTTATATTATCTATTATATTAGCTATAAGCTATAAGGGCATACGGTTTGAGAAATAATAATACTGGCTTTAGGCGTAATAGCAGCAAGGATGTTATGACAAAATCCGCCTACAATTTTTGTGCTTACTGGAAAGTCAATATTTACAAAGGATCTGCAGTTGACAGCTCAATTCTATGCTAATTACTCTAAAACTGTTGCATTGCCTTAACGTGGCCAGGCTTAACTCTTAAGTAAAATTTACGTGACAGATACACGAACACAAGTCGGTGCATATTTTAGGACTACCGACGGCCGCCGATGATTAACTTTAAGTCACGAAGAAGTGAAGGGAATTTGCTTGGGATAAGCATGCCCTTAAACACGGATGAAATAGAATTATCCCTTATTAAGAAAGTTCCTCTAGACTCTAGAAGTTATGTTAATCTGGTTGTTGTCCCTGTGTTTCCATACCGAATTACATAAGGGTTAACACAATTTCAGTTAATTTTGAAAGAAAATTAAATAGTATATAATTAAATTCCAAGTGTCTTGATGATTTATTTGACGTTTATCTGACAATTTAATTTATTATAGTGTTCTTCGTGCAATTTCCTAAATGAACCGGATGGGTAACAACGATTTAAGTACCTACAATTCGCGAAGAAGTAGCGAATTCAATTTCAAGCGATACAAAAAGATGCCATAAGTCAAATTGAGACCAGTTTGATTGTTCTTGTTGAAATAAAATTCATAGTTTTTTCGAAGTTTATCTGTCATAAATATTGTCGAAAGTAATATCATAAGGGCATCTAATTTTTCCGAAAATAATCAAAAAATACGTTGCTAGGTAATAATTTTAACAAGTACGAGTGCTGGTGGCAACAAAAATCCGAATCAAAGACGAGGATTGCACAAATGCATTTTATTTTGCTCCTGCACGAATGCATTTTGTTAAAATATTACTTAGAAACGTGTTTTTCGATTTTTTTCACAGGAAAAATTAGATGCCCGAATGGTGTTTGACAAGAAGACTATTTCATGAGTAACAGATTTTTCTGCATACACATAGCTTACAAAACATACTACCTATTATAATACATGCATACATATTAAATATGTAGGTATTAATTTGAAAACTGAAAAACATGTAATTTATTTTATCACAAAATACTACAAACTCAATAATGTATGGTACAATTAAAATATAAATTGCAATTTTGGTACACAGTAGGGGTATTGTTTGAAATCTTTGTTAACTCATTGATAACGTTGGGTGTAGGTAAATCATTAATGTTGTTGATGGGTCCAGCTGTACAGTGAGAAGCTCGAGGAGTGGCTACAGGATCTTCTGTTTTCTGTTTTTTAGCTGGAGGTTCTGAGGCGTCACTTCTAAGGTTGTTTATGATGTTAGTTATATGTTATAGATAATAATGCTTATTATCCATTTGTAGATAAGGCTTAATTGAGTTGGCTGAACTGTGGCCAGTAATTTTAATTAATTGTTGTTCACCCACTCCTTCTTTAGCCAGGTTACTGACTGCTGTCGACCGCATAGAATGGTTTATTGTTTTTATTTCTCATGTATTTAATCCTGCCTTCTCTTGCTTAGTCCATTTCGAAAGTTTGTTTTTTCCCACTGGAGTGTTTTTGTACCATCCACTTGATTGTTCTTTGTTCAATGGGTTTACTGTTAAGAATAATCTATCAGTTGTTATTCTAGATGCTAGATGGACGTTTAACCATTAGAATTTAAAAAGATGCACTGGGCAAAAGGTAGGATTCTTCGTGTTGGGGATCATCTATTTACTATCGGCCTTTTTTTGCTCCACCCTGGGCCGTTTTATTAAAGAGGGGATTATATTCTACACTTCCTAAAAAGTAGGATTTTTGAAAATTAGTTATTTTAAAATTATGTAACTATGTTATCTACCTGTTTTAATCCCAGAATTATCCACTTATATTATCCCAGAATTATCCAGTGAAATAATGAACTCTGAAATTGACTGCCTGATGAATTTTTTTTCCACTTCATAAAATACATTTAATTTTTTGCAACTGTGTTCCACATTGTCTTCACAACTAGTTCTTTGTAATTTTCACCGTTTTTTTTCTTCATATTTCACGCCCAATCATTCAGGATTATGTTTAGTTCCAAAAGATCGTATTTCCTTGCCTTGCAGAATTCAATGAAACAAATTCAACGATCGTTTATGCGTTACAATCAATAATTAACGAGATGCAATATTAAATTTCACCCTTACCTTTTCTTGGGGCAAAATAAAAACAAAAAAGTGTCGATCATGGGAAAAAGCAATGAGGTAGCAAATTTAATTTCCAATACGTTCCATTATCGTTTATAGGTTAAAATCAATACCCCATAGCTACCATATTTAGTGTGATATTAAAAAAGAGGGATTTATTCCATAAATAAAAATTCACCCCTAAATTCAAGAAGACGACTGAAGCCAGCCGGTGCGGTTCTCAAAAACCGAAATGTAGACTGCCAGTGACTTCCCCCACCCGTTCGCGAAGGAAAATCGCTTCTGTCCATATTTACATGTCAAATCCTAATTTGATTTGGCTAATAAGAAAAATCTTAATTCAATTAATATTTTTTAAAACGGATAAAAGATCACACTGGAAACAAAATACGTCGCCTTAAAGACAAAAAGTAAATAAAGCATTTATAATGTTATGAACAATTACTGTAATATTATTTATTTTATACACTGTTTTATGCTATTTATATATTTAAGTTAGATACTTTAGTTTCAGCTTATTAATTCAGTTAAGTTCTTTAAAAGGTTTATCTTTCTATGGATTTCCTTAATGTCTTTTTTAATTGTCTGTGAAATATATTGAATGAAAATATTCGAAAATGTTACGATATATTTTCTGTAAAAACTTGCTACTGCATATCGGGCAGTGTGCGATGGATTTACAATTTAAATCCACCGGTGAAAGAGGGATAATCTAATCACTGAAATACACTGACAAATTGTGATGTAACCATAACGCTGGTCTGTTTCAAGTGAGAATGGTCGATACCAGCAAGTAACAGAGACCATATCAAAGTCGGCGATGATGGACAAAGAGAGAAATAAAACTTCTCAGCTAACAAGAATGGAAGAAGAGGGTATTCCTTTGTCTGTTGAACTCTGTCTACGCAGCGCATGAAATCAATGAAAATGGCAACCATGCCTGTTGGATTCGCTTCCCGCCTGCCTCGGCTTGCGACAACATTAATCCCTTTACATTCAAATGTATTCTGAAAACTCCCGAAAGGAGACCATCTGAATTTTGATTTATGTTTGATAAAAAATAAATGCAAATATAATTTCTAACTGGAAAGTTCCTTCACTCGTTCGTTTGATGCTTTTGTATAGAAGTCCTTTCAAGTCAAGGGAAGAGAGAAGTCGAACTTATTGTTAGCGGACTGAGGGGTATTTAGAAATTGGACGGAAAATGCAGAAATGTAATAAATCATGTAAATTTGATACTTATAATTGATTAGGTTTCCTTTTCCTTTCAACTAATTAAATAAAAGTTATGCCAAATATCAAATATTGCTGCCGGATGCTGTGACCAACAACTTCGCAGTCGTACATCATCAAAGGCCAAAACAGTATTAACAAAAATAAAATTAAACCTCATAATTGAACATTTTCGTTAAAATAATAGCTACTTTTATGTCAATTACGGTGCCAAGTCCTTGCCTTATTTGTAACATTTCTTTCCTCTGCTGTTTTAGTTAGTATCATATATACCCTGGTTCCGAAATAGTGTGGAGTGATTCATCACCAGCATATGGACGGCTCAGGAATATGAGGGGCGAAGGGAACGAAATTCCATAAGCGTATCATTTTAGAGGATGCGGAATAAAAAAAATTAAATAAAATATCCAAGTTATTAACATTGTTTTAAGTGTACTTGTGATGTTTTTTTTATTATCTTAAGATTATTCCTTCGTATACATTTTTGATCATTTTCAGTTCTCCTCCTGTCAAATTCGGTCGCTAACGATTGGAGTTATTGGTTGAATAATCATTACTACTCGCATTCGTCGCTTCCATCGCATAAAAACACTAAACACTCGCGTATAACACAATATTATAATTAATTTATATCACGAATAAACCGTACATGAGACATAATGAAACGCCACTGTCGCGTCAAAACATACATGCATGAAACAGCGCATGCGTCAATATATCCAAGGAAATCTGGCGTCTTTACCTCTGACCAATGAAATTTAATTTAATTTAGAACCGCCTAAAACTCACCAATGAGAGCGGTAGACCCGGTTACTAATGAGTTCTGCCCACCATTTCTATAGAGTGTACACAAATTTGCACACTAAGAAATTCTGTGATCCATTGCAAATAGGCAGACCATTCAATTGTGATGGTGGTGTGATATTATGTATGAATCACTCCACACTATTTCGGAACCAGGGTATATGTAATAATTTATCTTATTTTAGTTGTCCGGGCTGTCCGTAAGTAAGAGAAGTATCCCCCTTGTGTTTAGGTTTCGTAACGTGGTGACATGAGGCACGTAGGTGCTACCACTCGTCTTTCTATGTGATAATGAAATAATATATATATATATATATATATATATATATATATATATATATATATATATATATATATATATATATATATATATATATATATATATATATATATATGTATATGTGTACTATTATTGGATATTTATGTAGGTATACTGGTTAGATAAACATTTATTATTATATCTACACAGGGCCGTATTTCGGCCAAGGTCGACTAGGCCCGGGCCTGGGGCGGCAAATTTTTAGGGGTGGCAAAAAGTCAGGTTTTATGCTTTTTGTGCCAAGTTAAAATATAAAATGTAAAGCTCAGAAAACATATCTCCACTTCCAATTTTGATTCTTTATTAATATTTTTACTGCCGATGGCACTGAAAAACCAAAAACCGGACATGACGCTTCTAGTATCACTTTTTGACTCTCGAAATGGGTTTTATGACTATTTTTTGGACTGATATATTAAGCAGACTAGATTCCGTAAATAAAAAGCTGCAGTCGGTGGATATATCTAACGCAAGTTGTTGACTTGTATAAATAATTAGAAAGATATATATTTCTAACATCAGAGAGAAATATGATGATTATGAAGAAAAGGCCAAGCAGTTATGTGGAAAAAATGAATATAACGCAGATAAAATTAGAAAAACAAAACTAAGCCGAAAAGGTCACTAGGTGCGCCCTCTATAATTCGTGATTATAACTGAGGCATAAATATGATTGCAGGGTTCTATGCGGCATCATCGATTTACCATAGATCCTTAATGACACTAATGACAGTTCTTGACGAGTATTAGTTACGACCCAGTTGTGCTATGTTTGTTCTTCTTTTCCATTGTTCTGTGACTCTTTTTCAGCACTGAAGAGTATTAAATCATATTCATCAATCATATTCAATCAATCAATAAATCATATTCATCAATCAGTTGTGCTATGTTTGTTCTTCCTTTTCTATTGTTCTGTGACTCTTTTTCAGCACTGAAGAGTATTTAATCTTATTATTGCTTTCCACTATGGATGATAGCAGACTCAATTCTTTGCCACTTTCTACATAGAGTGTGAAATCCTGCGCGACATAAATTACGATCATATCATCGACACATTCGCTGCAAAAAAGGCACGTCGCAAGCCCTTGTAGCAAGGAACCTGCAACAATTTAATGATACAGAAATATTTTTACTGTTGATAATTTTTTATATTTTTATATATCTTATTTTAATGGGCCAAATTTAAAAAAATACGTTTAGTTAGTCCCAAAAGTGTTTCTCCTGCGCTATTTTTTCCCACCTCCAATTTCTAACAACTTATCCAATTTCTATAGCAGGCAAGATACTTAGGCCTAGGGCGGAATATGTCCTAAATCCGGTCATGTATCTACACATACAATTCTGTGCACAAAAAAGTGTTATACGTTAATCGCTCATGCAAAAAAAGACAAAATATATAAGGTAGGAAGGTATTCAGGGCCTGATATTCTCGTATCCGAAATTTCTCCGTTCTGCGCAGTGACATCACTCATTGCCTGAAATTAAAATCACGTAATGTTTTCTATGAATTTCAGTTCCGTTGAAACTAATGTCACAAAGTGTCACTAAAAATGATGAAGTATTAATATTTTAAATTCAAGTATAAATAATCAATAAAACAAATCGTACATTACTCTGCAGATCCTCAATGAAGGTGAAAGAACTTCTACAACATCTAAGTGGTTCGTTTCCGTACATATTATGTCCATATTAGTATATATATATATATATATATATATATATATATATATATATATATATATATATATATATATATATATATATATATATATATATATATATATATATATATATATATATATATATATATATATATATATATATATATATATATATATATATATATATATATATATATATATATATATATATATATATATATATATATATATATATATATATATATATATATATATATATATATATATATATATATATATATATATATATATATATATATATATATATATATATATATATATATATATATATATATATATATATATATATATATTTATATATTGTTAGAAGAAATTGAAGAAAAATCAAAAGAAAACACACTTACCAAAATCTACAAAAATTTTTTACAAAATCTTTTGGTATGTTAAAATGGTAACAGAAGTTTAAAGTATTAGCAAAATACCTCAGTCACAAAATTCGGAATAATACTATAAGTTTAATTTTTACGGAAATTTCAATTACATTAAAATGTAAAATGATAACAGAATCCTATAAGTTCAGTGCCAATAAAATATCTGCCACAAAATACGGAATAATATTATGTTTAATTTTTAGGAAAATTTCAACTATTAGAATTACTAGAATTAGAAGAACTATTAGTCCTCTAAGTTCAAATATTAGCAAAATATTTTCAGTCATAAAGTGTGAAATAATGTGTTAAATGGAAAATATTACCTCTACACTGTTACTTGTACTTGCACTTCCTTCACCAGTGCCAGTCGGTACGGATCAATGATATTAGCTTAACTTTATTCGAGTCTCAATCAGCCATGTGCTTCTTAATGGTCGCAGTTTTAAGTGGGGCTGCTGTAGTGGGAGCTCCTGCGCAAAAATGATTGATGGTTCGCGACCTTTATGGGACAGCGTCTTTGATCAAGGAGAAATACGCCGTGATTCTTATTTTTAAAAGCGCTTGGTTTCCGGAGCATCACATAAACAGAATCTCTACGGTTCACATTTACTTAATATCTGAACTGTATATACCTACTGTATACTTATAGTAACATATTGAAAATCTAAAAAGCATCACACGTTTATTAATGTCGATGTACCTAGTTTAATACAAATTTTTGAGGTACATGTAAAATACAATGACATTGAAATTTCGAAAAATTTTCGCCTGCGGCGCTTCTAGGGGTTTTGCCACTCACCGCAGCTTAAGTTCCGCGTACACAGATTTGTAGCTTTGATGCCTCATATAAATTACCGTTACGAGCCGCCAGTGCAATACTAAACTTTAGTATTACTTCGGTGAAATACCTTATTCATTAAATTACTGGGTTAATCCCTCTTGTTCACATCCAATAAAGCTTATTAGGTCTTCCAGAGACCACCTCAGATAGCATTCCATGAATATATTCATGCTTGGAATAGCTAATTTTCGCCAAAGGTTAATTTGACCTCAATAGGTTTAATATTCATTCGTAACTAGTCATGTCAATTGTACCTCTCTGCGGGCAAAGCTCTACTGGAGTATCCAGCGAGCCTTCATTACAGTACGGAGTACACGGATTACATGCACTATAACAATGATATGTTGATATGCCAAATGAAATGATATTACTGTGGTCCCTTGATATTACTGTGGTCCCTTTGACCTTGACCCGAAGTTCAGATTTGCACTACTCTGCTGTTAAATATTTGCGTAGCGCGTTAGCAGTAAAAGGGAATGCGATTATTAACAGAGTAGAATGGTGCGTCGTTAGTTATAACTAAAAGCTAACACATGTATTGTTTCTAATTTATCGCTACTCGAGAGCTACGAGAAATATGAAATATTCACTCGCTTCTACACCTTGCCTGCCTAAAATTATGTTGGTCGTTACCAGCAGTCTAACAGTAAGATAAAGTAGGCAGTTCCAGAGACGGAGACTAAATAATTTGGCTAAATTTACTTCAGTTGAGGCAAAGGGTGCCTTAGAATGATATTCTCATTTGAAAAACAATAACTCGGTATGGTTCTACATAAAATCTTCGTAATAATTAGCTTTACTATTTAAAATATAATATTTGGAAACAATAATTTTGAAAGATTATATTTTATAAGATATATTTTTGCATAAGTAAAAATTTAATTGAAATTCTATAGTGCCAGGAAAATGCATGACTTTGAAAATTTAATAATTTCAAGGTCATGCGTTTTCCTGGCACTATAGAATTTCAATGAAAATTGATACACGAAGTGCATAAAAATGTCACAAATGCCTTTGGTTAAATTGAGCCAAAATGTGGACAATATAGAATACCAGGGATATAACTCTAAGAATTATAAAGATATTGTATGAAGACTACACAAGAGCCTGAGTCTGAAGAATAAGATGACCCTCAAAGACCGTCCGACGGCCCCAGCTGACCTACGCATCCACCGCATGGGGGTATGTAGTGAAGACGCACCTAAAGAGGATCCGAGCAGTGAAAAACAGCACTTTGAACTGCAATAGACGTTCCATGGTATATGTGATCAACGAGGTCATCCGTAGGGACCTGAAGTACAAGACGGCCACCGAGAAGATCGTGGACCACGAAAAGAAGCTCTACCTCATCGCAGAGGACCACTGGAAGCTGCTGATCTGGTTGGCTACGAAGTACGATCCAGAGGAAGCCGGACCTCACAAGCGGCTAAAGACCCAGATCCTGGACAACGGGTAAGTAAAAGATAATGAAGATCTTATGTTTCAGCACGACTGATGCGAGAAGAAGCAGATGACACCGAAGAAAATAACAGGACCAAAGAAATCTGATCGAGAAGGCACCAAAACAGCCCAATCCAGTGGACGGCGAACCGACTGCCTTGGCAAACCACAATCATTAATTTACCTTACCTGACGGAGCCAACGAACTCAAAGCTAATCACGTCGCGAGCTCCGTCATGCTGAGCTACAATGCTCATCATCCCATACCAACCTGAACACCGCGCAGGTGTTCTTCGGGTGGCACTGATCAAATACGTGGCCGAATCAAACCTAAAAATTCTGTACTTATCGTAAAAATATGCGAACATTAGGAGCGTCTTGCCTCTATGCCATTATATTGCGGTATAATGGCAGTATAATAGGTTTGAATAATTTATTATCAAACCTATAAGACGATACAGCTACAGTATCCGGCAATATACGCGAAAACAGATTGTAATTTCGCATCAAATTAATTCCTCAAATTTAATGAACCCCTTGATCATTAAGTGAGAGCGATTCGACAGTAAACTTAACAACATTAATTGCCCTTAAAATTACTTTTGCATTGACATACACAACTTTGGGGGGATTTATTAATGATGAGGATGAGGCGACATCTTTCGCACTCCGTAAATTATTTAGGCGTCGATTAATTAGATGCGGGCGACAATCAAACGTTGTAAATATCTTGTTTACTTTATTTGTCCATAAGGATCCTTTGTCTTCGGTACTGATGGAACAAAAGTTTGTTCTTATTAGGTATAAAATGCTTTGTTCTTATTACTGTTGCCAATGAGAATTATTAATAAGTATCTTTTTAAATTTCATGTAGTTCTTGTAATGGTAGGTTCTCATATTAATTGACGGCGGAATATCTCGAAAATAGTGCTTAAAGGGAGACTATTATATAATATTTTTCTTTCGAAATTCAATGAATAATAAAATCAAGCACTCAATTTTCATGAAAATGTCAGTGACAAATATTAGAGAGAAAATGGACTTCCCACGGCGTCATATCTAACTAATAAATAAAATTGAAATGTTTGTTTCTCAAAATATGTCAAAATAACAGCTCCTTACTAAATGCGTATGAAAGTATATATATTATAGTACTTATAACAAAAACCCATTTTTTATTTTTTGCCTCTGTCTGTCTGTCCATCCGTCCGTCCGTCCGTCCGTCCGTCCATCCGTCTGTCTGTGTTATCTTAAAAGATAATTGTGGTCCCGCGCAAAAAAAACATGAAATTTTGAACAAAATCCAATCTCCGAAACGGCTGGACCGATTTTGACGGGACTTCTTTCACTGGCAGATAACTGAAGGAGTAACTTGGGCTACTTTTATTTTAGCAAAAAATTAGGATTCGGCTCAAAAAAATTAAAATCCATGAAATTATGAACAAAATCCGATACAAATAAGGATTAGTTTGTAACATCGAAATATGAGACATAAAAACCCGTGCAAAAAACCCTCATTATATCGATCTCTTCCCACATCCTACCGCATTTTTAACTGCGTTGTCAGGTATAACCGATTTCCAGGAATTTAAGGAAAAACAATTGATTTTATATACATCGCCCATCACATATGACATTATTATGTAGTATAACAATATATTGTTCACACTATATACCTTTCGTCATATCATAAAACAATTGGATGGTGATTGTGATGCAGAATAAGAATGTTTCATGTGGATGACTAAATTGCCTAATACCATCGAACGTTTTGTGGTAAAGTGGGGTCAATAATAATTCTTGAAATAGAAGTAATACAGTTATTCTTAAATTTAGTGTATTATTTTGATGGGTTTTGTGTTAAACATAACAACTTGTTGAATGAAAGCACCTTTATAGTGACGATTTTAGGTTGCTGTAAGAAAAGTTATATATGTTATTAATATAATTATAATATATTATAACTATATAATTGTGGGTATCCTTTGAAATTTTTTTTATGTCTTATATTTCGATGTTACAAACAGTATACAAGCAATTAATAAATAATTATTATTAACGTAAATCTCCCGAAAATTTGGACTTGCTTCACGTAATAATGTTCAATCTTCACTAATAATGTTCTGAGTACTAAAGTAGCCAGTACCGCGCGCGCCCCACGCACACGCCGTCGCCGCTGCACCGAAAGGCGCCTCCCCCTCCAACGAATTAATATCACAAAGGCTGCCTATGGCGCGGGCATGAAACGCGCGAGCGGGCTGTTGCTATCTTAAATTCGAGCGTACGAAGTCGCGGGTATATATTATAATTCTGTTACAGCTTTAATCCCGCCCAGACAAAAAATATGATCAGCGCAGCATTCTAAAATTAGTGGCACATTATATCTATAGGGTGTCCCAAAAAACCCTGATGTATAACAAAATATAACTTTTAAATGGAACACCTTGTATTTTCTTACAGTGGTTGAAGCCCGCTCAGGCCCTGTCTCCAACACAACGTATTTATTTTCCTCAAGCCCGGCAGTGCCAAGTTACGACATTTTAAATATTTTTTTATTCATTATCCACAGTTCATTTAACATTCGAGACCTCAAATGAACTTCTCCATCGATTCTTGGTTTAGCGTAAAAAATAGAAAATGTCTAAGCTAGGCAAATTAAAACCCAAGTCTAGTCGGTGTTAGAATTGGTCTTTTCTATACAGGGTGTCCAAATGGGTGTATACAAATAATTTCTCCACTATGGAAGTATTTAGAAGAATGGAATTTGGCGGACAACTTGCACTAATAAAATGACAGTTCTAAGCTAGGCCAATTAAAACCCAAGCCAGTGTTGGAATTGATATTTTTTATACAGGGCGTCAAAAATAATTTCTCCACTATGGAAGAATTTAGAAGAATGGAATTTTACGGACAATTTGCACTAATAAAATGACAGTTTGTGTCTGTTTTGCTAACAGTGAGATATTGTTATAAGAGGGTAAAAAATCCCTATAGTATCATCAGAACTTTTTAACGTGTCGACATTTCTTAATTTAAAACGTTTATGTGCAAAGATGGAATATGTAAGTATTAGTTAATATACATTTTTACTCTGATTTAGATTGGTCTATGTCTATTGTTAATAACGAAAGTTTAGTCATTCCTATCTATGGATGTTGTTTGACAATAACAATTTCCGGAATTAATTTAAAAAAATGTATTTAGGTCGTAGAAAAAACATGCAACAAATATACACTTTTTGCACTAGTTTCACAAATAAATATTTTATTATGCAATCGTGGCTGAATGGGTAAATACAAAGCCTAACCTAAGCCAGTAATAAAAAACACCTTTCTTTGGGTCATAGACTCATAAATTACTATTTTGGTTTACAATATAATATTTATTTGCAATTGTCCGACTTACAAACCAAAATACATTTTGTTTGATATAGCATTAGAATTTTCAACAGACAAATCACAAGTAATTTACTAAACTAAAACTCAGTCATATATTTCGGTTCCTCCGGCTATAAAAACCATTTTTGAGCACACTAAGACCCTAATGTTCTGATTAATTTTTTGTTGGCCTTTTGTGGGGTACGTAAATAGAATATCTCAAACAAAGGTCTAGAGCTAGGCTAGTTTTTCTTGTTTTAAAGCGGTAACCGTTTCTCGCATAAACAATGGTTCTCGTGGGTCTAACCCTATGTAGGTAGGATGCTGGGCCTATTATTCTCATATGCGGTATAAGCGCTCTCATGTCGTAACTATACCTACTCTAAAATTGGTCGTATTTTATACAAGTGGAGCTTCTCGTATTTATAAAAGCAATGACCAGAGAGAAGAGTTTTGTTGCATCATGTTAAATGAAACTTAAGTGCTATTGATTGCTTGGAGCGGCGGAAGCAGAAGGAACTTTATTGCCCTTTCGTCAAAAGTACATTCGATTTGTGGAGATACAATGTTGCTAACGTCCAAATGCTTTCGAGAAGTAAACTGTATAGCAGCTTCAAATGACTTCAGAAGTATATAACAAATTTATAAAAGATACAGCTGAAGTTATTATTAATTTAATACTTTCTGTAAACTGCCAGGAGAGTTTAACTATGTAGGTATTTACCATTTTTCTTTCCTTATTGACTATTTTGTCTCTTCCAAATCCAAATAGTTATAATAACATTAAATAATGTACGTATCAGCAGATCAGTAAAAGTTTGGCCTAAAATCGCAAAATTTTGCACCTGAAAAAAGTGAAAGCAAATAACATGAAAAATACAAATTAGGTATTATAAAATTAATGTTAAATTACAGGTTAAATTGTAAAATGTGCATGCCATATTCTATAGGATACTCTTCGCAGATTTGGACATTTAATGTAAAAAAACAAAGTATACTGAATTTGTAGGCAATTATTAATCTAGGTTTTCACCTGTTTTATATTTATTATTTTTCCTCTTTCAATTTTATAATGTTTCAAAATAAATAAATTATATCCAACAGACACTTGTTATATACTTATTATTCGCATTATTATTCGCAGGTGTACATACAAATAAAGGGAAGAATAACACACGCGTGAATTATAAGTCATAACACACTAGTACGTCACGCCATTTTTCTAGAAACATCCAAGATTTATATATAAATCTATACAATTTACTTACATAACTTAATATTAATATTAAACGACAATGAAGCGCAGTTTGATGATGCAGAAATAGTAAAACCGTGTATGCTTCTAACTTGTAATACCTGAACTGGGCTTTGTTATTACGTCAGCTCGTTTTGGATCACTTGCAGCATCCTGGATTTTTTGCACTCTCAATTTTATAGTTGATAGATTCTTCTATATATCCTTCCGCGACCAATGTAGATCTCCATCTTCCATGTCGTTTTAATGTAATGTTCGCCCCTGCATTTTCAATAATGTAGTGCATAATCTTCTTAAAAAATTGTATAACTGAGGATTTGTAGACCTAAGTACGAAGCAAATTTTGAGGGTATTTTTGACGAAGTATTTATTTCAACGCATTGTGTGGTACACTTTTTATAAAATATAAAAATATTTTATGGGTGGTATTTTTTTGGTCTTAAGGATATGTATTTTTTGCATAATTCTACAGGATTGACTGGAAATCCTTCCTGCAATATTGTGAAGCTACTACTTTTCTTGGTCTCTGTATCAGCTAGAATTACATACAAATAGGAATCCCTGTCTTGAACATTTTCCACACTCAAATTAGTCAGTTTATCACATCTGCAAGTTCCCGCAATCCCCATAATTAAAGCTGTTTTCATGAGCAAAAATTAACCATCAGATGCTTCCTTCAGAAAGTTGTTAATATCTTTGCGTTTAAAAGTTTTCAATTTTTTTGGCTAGTGACCTTTTGTGCTGGTCCTCAAAAGTATCAGGCTTTTGAAGACAAAAGATTTCGCAAAATAAGAGATTTCAACGTTTTTGTGAAGCTGAAGAGTTGAATACAGATAAAACAACTGAAATTCCACTAAAACGCGTGAATCTAACTTACCAAGCAATAATTTAACTTTCGCAAATAAATACTGGTAACATCACGTCAACATCTATTGATAACATATTGAAAGCGATATGCCTAGAAATCTATCTAATGATTGGTAGTCGTAGTCTGAGCTACTCAAAACAGATGGCGCCACTTGTTTTAAAAAATTATAAAGATATTTATTTATATATATATATATATATATATATATATATATATATATATATATATATATATATATATATATATATATATATATATATTAGCTTTGAAATTCTTTGCTATTCATATTTATTTTGTGAAAAGTAATCTTGGGTTTGTAGCATTTCATTACATAGAAATAAGCAACTAGACGAATCAGAAAGAAAACACACTTACCAGTACTATATCTGGACACACATACGGAAATGAATCACTATGCATATGAAAACGAACCACTTAGAAGTTGTACAAGTTCTTTCACCTTTCTTGAGGATCTTCAGAGCAGTATACGATTTATTTCATTGATCATTCATACTTGAATTTAAATTACCAATACACCAACACTTGCAGTGACGTTTTATGACATTAGTTTTTGACGGAACTCATTCTTAGAATACACAAACCTAGTCTACTATTTATATTTGTTCTATTTGAACATATTATATATAAAAGCATTAGGCATACAGTTATCCAGAAGATGTTAAACTTTAAAATGCATAAAATCTTGTTGAACCTATTGAAAAACAACTACTTTTTCCAACTATATGCGGGAAAATATTGAATTATATATACAATAGAGTTCTGAAGCATTCAAAGAGGGAGTGATACAGAAATTGCTTGCTTAGTCAAAACTAAAATCATTTGTTGGTTGTATGTATTAATTGTTTCTTCGAAAATTCTCGAAAAAAATCCAATTTTCACCCTGGATATATTTATTAGCTTTGAAATTCTTTGCTATTCATATTTATTTTGTGAAAAGTAATCTTGGGTTTGTAGCATTTCATTACATAGAAATAAGCAACTAGACGAATCAGAAAGAAAACACACTTACCAGTACTATATCTGGACACACATACGGAAATGAATCACTATGCATATGAAAACGAACCACTTAGAAGTTGTACAAGTTCTTTCACCTTTCTTGAGGATCTTCAGAGCAGTATACGATTTATTTCATTGATCATTCATACTTGAATTTAAATTACCAATACACCAACACTTGCAGTGACGTTTTATGACATTAGTTTTTGACGGAACTCATTCTTAGAATACACAAACCTAGTCTACTATTTATATTTGTTCTATTTGAACATATTATATATAAAAGCATTAGGCATACAGTTATCCAGAAGATGTTAAACTTTAAAATGCATAAAATCTTGTTGAACCTATTGAAAAACAACTA
>CAXKVY010018484.1:20000-42500 GCA_964058915.1 Tetropium fuscum
AATATACCCCTGTAATTCATCATCATCGTAGCTAGATGAAAATCCGGGAAAATGTTAGTACGTAATGTGGCACTCGACAGTTGATGTCACTTGAAAAATATGTGGCCATAATCCGTCATCGTGGTAGGCCTGGCCTGCCCACACGACAATAATAAAATTATTATTCGTATATGACGAGGTCGTTGAAAAAGGCGCAGTATTCGTTATCCCGTTTTGTGAAGATATCCCCTAAAAATATATTAATACTTTTGCGGTTTATAAAATAACGTCGTCATTCGTTCCTTGATACAAAAGGAAGTTCCAGGCCACTCTAGGAAGTCATATCCAGAAAGTCAAATACGTTGAGTACCAGGCCATTATACTACTGCAATATAGCATATACAAAATATACTGTGAAATCGAAATCTCTGACTTCCCTTGTCATGGAGTTTATGGCGTCTAGACACAATGAAAATATAAATCTGCGGAGACAAAGTTTTACAGCCAATTAAAATTATTATAACATTCTTTCGTCATGTTTTTGAGGAATACCTCCTATGTTAATCTATATACTCAAAAATGCGGCCAGAGAAACCATTGGTGACTCGTCCAGTACCTACATATGTAGGTAATTAAACCAAAAAAAACATAATTATCTAAAACGGAACGAGTTATTTTCTTCAATCAAAAGAATAATCATGTGAAATATTTTTAGTCGTTACATGGTGGCATCCCGGACAAGGGCACGTGATAGTAATGTTTTACTGTTGAGGTGTCTTGTGTGGAGAGATGATCCACCACCACCACCACCGCAATTTGGAAAATATAATAAATGTGTACAAGCGTACATCTGTAGTGGATAATAGTTATTTATGCAACAAGTGCAAAAAGTAAATATTTATTGCACGCGACGTGAAATCACGTCGAGTGCAATAAACACTTTTTGTACGAGTTGCGTACAATAATTAACTAACAAATGTATTTGAGTCAGTTACACAATCACCGCTTAAGAAAATGGGTAACAAATAATTTTTTAATTTTCAAGAAATTGTTTACTCCACCAGGACTTCAAAATGCAAATGAAATTTTTTAAACTTGATGACGTGAAACGGTTTTTGTTTTAAATTTCTTATACATACCTCGCCCAGCTTTATGGCTCCGCCCATGTACATTTTTGAAAAATGCACTATATGCTATATGCACTATATGCTATACAGTTATATCGGCTGCCCACGAGGCCGTCCCAGGGATTCGCTCAAGCTGTCTGAAGTGGTAACATGCATTATCGAAAATAATTATAGATTCCGGAGGATATGTGGTTCAATATTTTTTAAAACTACTCGAATACATCTGCGTTTATATCTTCGTGATTGTCGCCTGTATTTTTTATTAGAATAGACGTAAACCGCTATGTTCAAAACCATTAGCACTTAATTTCTATGAATATTAAAAACAGTAGCACGCCCATGGCCGCTTCTGATTATAGGGATACATTACTATCTATCATTTCCAAAGAGACTATAATAATATATTATAAAAAACACATTCAAACGTATTATTTTGAATATATTGCTATCATATTTTTGAAACTTAATAACGTATTATTAATATTATGGTTATTTCCCCCCAAAATAAGTCACAATTTTTTTGTGTCCACACTGTATTGCGGTTGTTACGCGCCTGAAATTGTTGGGTTTTTAATTTTATCCTGCTGTTTATGTTTGCATTCTTTATTTTTATCGTTATGGTACATTTCCAAAATAAATATGCGAGCCTATTTGTCATATTGCCAATAATTTACTCCAATACCACCACAAAGCTTAACCATGAAAATGTATGGCAATAATTTATTTTATTTTTGGCGAGTTGGACGCGAGTCTCACTTTTTACCGCATCAAGAAGTTCGGTTTTCGGGCAAATAAACCAAGTCAAGAACTTATTTTTATGCGGTCTGCTTCGTCATGTCTGCCCGGTGTTTTGTTGATATACCGATTCGGCAAGTGGTTCAAATCTTTGGTGGACGATTCTGTAGGATAGTAGGGAACAGAAACAGTAAAATAATGTACTGTAAATAAATACATGGATTTATTCTACCACGTTGCCACTATAAGCGTTGTACACTATACATTTAGTTATCTTTCTACTGTAGGTAGGTACGTTATCTTTCACAGACTTGCGTCAACTTGCGTCAATGACATCAAAAATTGTTACTTTACTGCAAACTTTTAATCCCAAAGTCGACATTCAGCCTATTTATGTAATGTAGATGGCTGTTGTCCATGACAATATATCTTTATATCTTTGAAAACGACTCGCTGCTATAGCGACACAAAACGATCTATATCTTTGAAAATGCCAATAATATATTAAAAATACCTTACAGAAAAGAGAATTTGTAACGCTCTAACTATATGAATAGTTTATTTTTAAATAATGCAGATTTCCTCACCGTCCTTTTAAAAGGACAATGGTAGCATCTGGATTTCATTCTTGCAGAAAAGTGGAATCCCGAAAGAAAGAATGCACGTTAGTGAAGTTCCACATGACTTCATTATTTCTTTCGGGAATATCCGTACGTTTCTGGCAGAGACGATATACTTTTATTACTTTTAGTTAGTCGTTTGAGGTCAAAATTTGATATCAGAAAAAAGGCATTCTAAAACAATTTATAGATACACTAGCATGGTCAATATACAAGCAATTGCAATTATTTTTTTGGGCTTTATCATCTTGTCATAATAGTTATATAACAGCACACAACAACTAGATAGTACTATGCATGCTAAAATTTGAAAGGAAAGACAAATCCTTTCGTTCTAAAGTATAGTACTAGGAAAGACATTTTGTGTTAATGGACTCTGAAAGGAAAGGAAAGGCAGTAAAAACTGCCAAGAAAGACAACAAGATTTGGTTTGTGTTAGCGGGTTGAACAATTGAATATGCTTTATTTTATTTCAATTTCTTAAGGGGAAAGAACGTAGAAGGAAGGAATGGCAGGATTGAACGCTGGTGGGTGGTAAGCTAATGACTACGAGGGAGCCAAATGCATTTGGTATATTATATTAAATCTGTGACCATACCTACTGAGTGATATGATATAACCTACTAAAAATTTGTGGTGCAGTGTTCCTGAATTACCTACCTACTTATTTATGTTTATATAGATGTATAAATAGATAGATACTTGTATAACTATTTTGTAATCAAATAGCATAAAAGCTCTAAAAAAAAAATAAAAATGTGTTTTACGAAATTCCTTTTTTGACGGACGAATTTTAAACCTTGAAAAATTCAAAATATTCGCATGCGAAGCCTCTATTTTGTTTCCTGCTTGTCGGCACCGTACAAGCACCACAGTTCTTCAGCCCCCCAAATATAAAATCCTAAATCCGCCAGTGGTGGGGCCGGCATTGTCGGGTTTTCATGCGGGCGCTGAAGCGGCTGGCGGCGGGCCTGTAAGCACCCACGCAAATTTTGGTAAGTCGGCGCCCCGTGCCCATTATATAAAAACACAACCATGTAAAACCTGCGACTAAATTGCATAAAAGATTTACAATTTGTCTAAGCCTAAGCCCCTAAAATTCCACATCGCGGCGCCCGTAATTATGCAGGTACGATGCTCAAGTCCATGTGATAATGCCGGGTGGAGGTGATGCGTCGATGTGTTGCTATTAGCCGCCCCCGCGCAGGCCTTTTCCCACGTGGTATTTTCCCCCCATTTCACCAACGGTCTCGCGATTCCCCGCGCGCCATTCGCCATTGTACCGCGAATATTGCATACTGTCATATCGCACGTACAACACACCGAGAGTTTGTTATTGTTATTGTGTCCCGTTTCATTGTTTTTGTGAATTGTATCCAGAATCCAGGAACTAATTCATTCCCTAAGTTGATAACAGAATCGCATGGCGATTTCAAGGTGAGTGTCACGATTAAAATGTCATTGTAACGTTAACATGAAGCAGTGGCTGAATTTTTTATATAAAAATAGCCGGCATAGACAGCATACGGCATCTTGGCATGTCGATCATTGCACAGTTCGTCAGACTGTTTATGGTTTACTGTTGTGAAGCCGTCCCTATTTTTTTTTACCTTATGTATCAGTTTTTTTATGATTTGGCTGGATTTATGCAGTATCGCTACATAGCACATGCTTGTTGATACATAACCTCTCAAAGGCTCGAACAAAGAACCTACACACTCACTGCTTTTATTTGGATATAAAGAATTTTAGTCTGTCTTGTTCATTCATGTTCACTTGATCACTTGTTCACGTATGTACCATGTAGGTACCTATGTAAATATGAGATTATAGATAAGTTTTAGGTGTAAGTAGGTATTGGGTATAACTTATAGCTTCCCAGTTCTGGTAGTATAACTTCATATACTATAATATAGTATATGAAGTATATATAATAAGTATATATAATATGAAGTATATATAATATAGTATAATAAGTAGGTATATATAGTAACTATAAAATACTTCATATACCTACGATACGGGCGTACGAAATTAATCGTTCGGCATAATAACACCCAGACAACGAAGTTTTTAACACAAAACACAACGCAGGCTCGAAGCGGTAGGTATTTGGGTTCTGTTGCACGTCTCTTTATTCTTTCTTCGGAATGTAAAATAAAATTGGAGATTCCTATCAATTATTGCTCTGGAGAACCATGCTGGAGGCTGGAGACGTTGGGGGTACAGAATTGATTAGGGTACGTTCGTTGAAGATTATAAATCTGATGCAGGCCTAGGGTCCCAAATTACGCATTTTATTAAAATTGCGTTGCACACCCTTCCTATCCTGTGATTGTTTACTGAGATTTATCAAGTTTTTACGTGAACATTCCCGTTTTATATCCCCGAGGTGACAATAGAATAAATGTACAATGGAAATGATTTTCACCGACGTGTTATGCAAAGAAAATCAATTTATGTACTTACTTAGGTAATACCTACCTATTTAGTAGTTTTGAATGTAGGTACCTAGTACTCCTAGTAGGTACCTAATTATTATTGAACATGCTTGTATCAGTAGTTTTGCCTACCCATGTGACATTTTGTTTTTTAAAATAAATTAATAAAGAACAAGTGTTTGTTTCACAAAAAAAACGAATGGAAAACTTTTGTTGGTGATTTAGGTATATTTATGTAAGTATTTATAATAGGTAGGTAGGTACAAGAAAAAACACGGAATTTAGGCAGGAGAGAGTGGGAGAAAGTGGGATAGGTAACATAAAATGTGCTATATTTGACTGTTCAGGGAAAACTATAGATATTTTTGGCCAAATGTTGAAAAAAAGGTGGCGTTTAAAAAATATATAAGTAATTTTTTTGTTGTAAATTAACACAAAAGAAAAAATATGATTTGCTTCGGGCAGCGATATGTGCAAAAACCACAGAAAATCTACTATATCTACGATAGTGGCTTTAACTAGATGAAACTTTTTAGATGTAAAACTGACGACATTCTGTGTCCACTTTCCGCTTTCTTAAACCAGATATGTTGATAGAATTTGCTTGAATATTTCGCGCGTGGTACTCTTGACAGTACGCTAATATGCGATGCGAACTTTATCAGTTGTTAAGAAGTAATGAGATGACACGCGCTGAGCGGTTTATATATTCCTCCAATAAGCAACTAGAATACTCTCGATCGTACGAGAGTGCTTCAAATGGACTAGCTTCCCGAATGTTTATCTGTTTGTCTCTTTCTAACGACTGTTTCTGACTCGATCTGAGGCTTTACACTGCGTACGCTTAATAATATTATTTAGCGATTTGAATTGATATCGTTACTTGAATTTTCTGAATCTCTCGCGGGCCGGATTGAAACTGGTGGAGGGATGGGGGATGGGTGGGGGCCGGGAGTTGTCCATATACGACTTAAATGGACAAAATATGAATTGCCCAGATACCTACCGTATTTGGGTACCTACGAATTAAAAGACACATTAAGAAAATTTATTTTTTCCATAGCAGAAGGTTTCAAATTTAACTCCTTCGAATTTTGATCTTGAAATAGAACTTATTAGTCTCAGTATGTCTTGTGCTTCTGGGAATATTCCAGTGGCTTCTGTAATTGTGCATACATTTCACCATGAAACAGTGGTTTTTAAACAACAAATATTTGATAAGCTAGATATTTCATTGTTGTCAAAGCCACCTTATTAATTTAGTAACATTTTATTAGAACAAAATTATATTTTCTTATTTTCTTTTATAACTAATTTTGATTGTATTTATCGCACATTTTAATAATGAAATATTATTAAATTCCTTGTGAATAGTACTAATAAATGGTAACCACAGTACCAATATGGTCCCATTTCAAAAAAAAATATTTTGCCACAAAAACAATTTTGATGACTTTAGTGATGATAGATTTAGATTTCTCTAGCATTACAGGGGTCAATTACAATAAATTGGAACCGTTATGGCACACAAATGGAAAATAAAAAAATTTATTTAAAAAGAAATGAAGTTTGTAATGTCAATTAGGTAAGATGTGGTATCGTTGGATTCAGAAAATTTTACAGAATTCAAAAAGGCAATTAACATATAAGGATCCATTTAAAAATCGATAGTTAGTGTCACTTCCAGCGAAACCGGAAGTAAAGAAAACTCACTGGTATGTCAAAGAGTGCCGTTGGTTAGGTATATAGAATATTCTAGAATGTGTTCTCCAGAATGTGATTATGTTTACAGTGCCGTACGTCCGGTTCTATCTGTACCAAACTCTGCCCAGGTCTGACAACACACTACCAAAAATAGCTAATAAAAATTGTCAATTCCGACACTGACTGTCGATGCCGCGTGCGCTTTCAATAAATAATTGTTATGCCTCTATAAATCTAGTGAAACAAAGCAATGTTTCAAACTCAAACCCATGTTAAAAAAAATCGTTAAAAATTATCACTAAAAGCGTCGTTCTTAAATCTTACGCAATGGATATCAGGAATCCTTATATTTGGGCTCAAACATTGTTTGGAGATTATTTTGATTATATTTAATTGATAATAATTTTCTAGTATACCTTCACATAGTATCTTATCGTAACAATGCATTTCTAAGCATAATGAGTAACGTTTTATCAATGGTATATTGTATTATTTTTATGTTTTGATTAAATACCTAATCTTGGAATTATCTTTTGTTGAATACTTTACCATTTAAGAGGGCGACATTGCCTGGATCCACGATTTGCTCGGACCACCGATTCTCTATCTATCTGACGTGAAATGAAAACTCGATAACTTCATTTGGAATTGCTATTATTTTTTTAAACAATTTTAACCTTACCTCATCCCGTTAGACGGCCTGACAAATAAAAGCAATGATACAAACAAAAGCCATGTGTTATTTGATTCTATATCTATCCGTCGTGAAATAAAAACTCGGTCTTCATTTGGAATTGCTATTAATTTTTTTTAACAATTTCAACCCCATTTCATCCCTATAGACGGCCTGACAAATAAAAGTAACGTTACTCTACCATGCATTATTTGAATCTCTATATATCTGTCGTGAAATAAAAACTCGACTACCTCATTTGGAATGGCTGTTATTTTTTTAGACAATTTTAGCCCCATTTCTTCCCCCCAGCCGATCTAACAAATAAAAGCAACGGTACTGTACCGTGTATTCTTTGATTCTCCATCGATCTGTCGTGAAATAAAAACTCTACACCCTCAATTTTAATTGTTATTATTTATTTAAACAATTTTAACCCCCTTTAATATAAAATCTGTGTCACGGCTTAAATAATGTATGTATTTTCTTAACATTAATTGCCTCAATTCAGAAGATGTTCTATAGGTGTTTTGTGCTTCTCATGTACTTACTTTTTCCTAAAACATATTTTTAATCAAACGCAGAACTTAGATGAATTGTACGAAGCTCTGGAAGGGACACCTAAAATAAAATAATTTCGCTTTCTAAAATTCCGTGTTATTTCTGAGTTTTGACACGGAATTTTAATGTAAAATTTCGAGTTACATATAAGCCAGTACAGAAAATACATTCTGCATCTTGAGACGGTGTTTGATGTTTGATCAAAATCTCTTCATCGCTGTACGAACTAAATATATCTCAAGCTTCAAAACTTGAGACTTGAGACCTAGTTTAAGGACATTGAGAATTTGAGACCTATTCTCAAGTTGCACCATCTTACTAATTTTAGCTTATAGACACATTTCTTAAAATATTTAATAACAGCCAATAACAAAAACCTAAACTTCAAAATTATTTACTGAAATAATTGACATTTGAGGTAATGTTGGTTGCAGAAGTATTCTACAGTACATTTACCACTTGTTCTTATGTCATTTTTCTCCATTTCTTATGTCGTTTTTCTCCCTGCTTATTTTTATACCTAGATATATAAGTATAAGTACCTATATTATTTGAAGCAACGCATATAAACATATACTTATAGTTTTCCATCAGTTGTGAAAAAGTATCTTTTTTAGTAATATCTTCATATCCTAAAATACTTTAATTAACAACGTTCTATAGTATATATACAGAACTGCCGAACTGAATATTTTATTCACCGCGCCGAGACGTGCTATGCCCATGCTGTAAGTCAATCTACAATATATTTCAAAAATATGCAACTAAGAGTTCAACGGGATACAGTTCAACCAGATGTTTTCAACCTCTTTTCATATCCATCATTATTCACGTTATGATCTTTCATTATTCACGTTATGATCGAGCTTAGTAAAGTTTAACTGTTCTTCTAAAAAAAAAATTTCTAAATCATGTTTTATGTTAATGTTATGTTTATGTTGTTGTTTTAATAAACACAATAAATTTATCTATTACGAATTTCATAAAAAAAATTAGAAATATCTACCTAGCTATTCCAGGTTTAATTACCTACATTGTTATCTTAAATATTCCATTGTAACGTCATAGACATATTTATATTTAGCTACAAAACAAAGGATTAGATTAGATACATAAATGTAATCTAATTTAATAAAAAAAATTAATAAGTACCTAACTGTAGTTCAATAACTTAATTCCACCTCTACTCCTGGTGTCGTTACATTGATTTTAATGCATTCAACAATCTCACAGTGGTATGCAAGAATAATTTACATTACGGCTAACTATATCTATATATCACTTAATTTAACTCCAGATTATTAACAATAATTATTGATTTAATGTAACCCATTAGCTGTATGCTCTGTTGGGCAACAATCATGCAGGTTGTTTGAAGTTTAATATAGTCTTGTTTGGAATCATACTCACTACTAGGGCTTACAAGTCCCGGGACCAAAGGGACTTCGTGATATTTAACCGCGGAATATTGAGAAGTTCATTAAATTCTAATTAAATGCCCAATAATTTTTTTATATATATAATATCAAACGTTGATCATTACCATAATTTGTGTTTTTTAATCTTTGCATCGTCATATTTTTAAAAGTATGTAATAGATACAACTATCGACATGACATTTTTCAATGAAAGCACAAACGGGCGCTTTTATGCTATTTATATTGTTAACAAATAATGTTAATTAATCTGTTTGTATAATAATTAACTAGCGAGTTCGAGAATAATTGTATTTTCAGTTAGAGGCAATTTTTTTTCAAATTTTTGAAAATTTGAGATTCGTGCCGCGACAAAATTTAAGTCAAAACACCACCAAGGTTTTTAAACGAACTATTTTTTACCAAAGAAGTAGGTATAATAGTATTCCAGTTATGTATTTTGTTGAACCAAGAATTGATAGGCGCGTCATTTATTCCATCGATATTCTGAAAATGTTTATGTATTGGCGAATTCCGTTCCACTACTAACTATTTACTACATCCACTTGGTAAAAACACATGGTTATACTATAATAATATCTATCATTTATGTAAAATATAAATGATAGATATTAATTTATATTAACCTCAAGCAATTCTGATGTGATTTATTTTCTTTTTTCTACGTTCATGCAAAAAACAAAACTTTATTGAACTATATTTAGTGTTAAAACAGGTTCTTTATTGTACTAGTATAGTGCAATATAGTTATTTGTGTGTTAAGAGCGCAAAGTACTGCATTGCCGCTTGCGAAAGAAATTTGCCGATATTCTTTCAAAAGCGGCAATGGCAGTTTGTGCTCGTAATACATACAACATTTTTTCTACAATCGCTTAATAGAGTATGTTCTTGTATGTATTTGACATATGTTTATATATGAACCGATTTTTATAAGTTTTTTTTGTTAGCTACATTTCTCATGTGTCATTTTTGACTGACAAGCGCCTGCTAAGGAATTTATAATAAAGAAGCGAGCGGGAATTGACACTATTGCCGCTTTAAAGCGACAATTATGTCATCATCGGAAGTGGCGTTCTTTGCGTTGAGAATTGAAGCGCAAAAGCCTACTATTGAGGTGATTGTAGAAAAAAAATTGTATTACACTCATCTGTCATTCTACTACAGTGTTTTGTGATCATGACAAACATAAAATTTGACATTCTACGTTCATGCAAAATCAAAAATAGCACTTTATGTAACCAGTTGGGAAAAGTACTATTTTGTGTAACGAGCAGATTTCTGCAAAAGGATGCGAGTTACACAAAATAGTGTTTCCCAACGTATTTCATACAAGATTTTTTCTAGTTTTCACCAATTTTATATTTTATGAGAAGAAAACTCTGAATTTTATACGTTTAAAAACAATCCAGTAGGTTGTAACGGTGTGACAGCTCGTCACTTTCATAGCTTGACTTTACACAACCAGTTGCGTAATATTTTACTTTTCGTTTCGTAATAGTAATATTTTACTTTTCGTTTCGTGGTTGTGAAAAATAAGACGTGTCCTAACGCCAAAGGGGAACAGTCTCACGTTACATGTGAAAATTAGAAAAAAATATTGTATGTAACTCGTACAAAAAGTGTTAACTGAATCGACCTGTTGTCCAACTCGGCCTGACGACAATTTCTCGCCCATGCAATAAACACTTACGTTTTGCATTTGTTGCATAAATGACTCTTAAAATCCCATATGCATCAAGTATTTTAAAAACAGGAAGCTTTTCAAATGAGCGAATTGCAATACTTTACATGTTATAACCTTTTTCCCTATTGATAAAATATCATAAAAACTACTACTATACGAAGAAACTACTATAAAGGCATCTATCATGTGCAGAAACCTCAAGCTAATAAATTAACGGATTGTTGGAGAATTACCAAATTATATGGGAATATATTTATGGCAAAGAAATTCTTTATAGGCTCTAGTTTGTGCGATTGAAATTCTTTGGATATTTTTAGATATAAGATTGCAAAGCCAGGGCTCTATACTTTTTGCTTTGATATTAGGTTATTATAACATATTATGATATAAAAGGGGAGCGATTGATGTTGGCTGCAATTTTCTCGAAAACGTTGACCTTGTTGCGTAGAGAGGATAGATAAAGTGATATTTTCATTAAAAATGCAGATATTACTAGGACCCAAAAATATATGAAGGACGCTTTGAACGTACGAAATGTGCCGTAGGTAGCGCCCTCTACAATGTGCATCAAAATGATGAATAGATTTAAATAAAAAAAAACTCGCTTCACCGAGTTTTGCCCAAAAAAATAAATCACGGTTATTAACAACATTTTACTAAGGTCATATTTGACAAATCGTTATATGACTATATGACGTCAGGATTTTACTGTTGCTCTGTGTACTTCATTATGAAACACCCTGTATATTGCAATATTTTTATCTACCTATATTTTTTGTATCACGACGATGGATAAGTAAATATTTAATGTTTTGTTAATACGTTATGGAGCAGCTCTTTTTTTGTTGGCTACATTCTTTGTTTAGTAGAGACCTAGCTTACCTCTTTCGAATGTTAGTAATTATCTTTTGGTAAGACGTACATTGATTATTACGAGGATTTTCAAGCTGGAGCAAAGCTGTGACCTAGTCTGTGGCGGTATGTTAATCGTGGGCCATTACATAAAACAATACTTCCGGCAGATGTTATAAAACTTGTCAAGCAACCGAGATTTGTTACAGAAAGGCCACTTCTTAAGAATTTGGTCCACATCTGGATTCTGTTTTGGGAAAAAGCATATTTATGTTGCAGCCATATGATAGCTGTTTACATATCACATTATAATAGAGAGAAAATGCTTTTTGTATGAACTGTTTGTTATTTTATTTTATTATGTAGTTCCTGTAGGCTAGGGTAGAAATAGGTTTCTGTAAGTTTCTATAAATGCCCTTGAACCACGCAAAGCCTATTTGAATATTAGATACGGTTTCTCAGAGGACATTATTGACTGATATGTTAAGAGGTACTTAGACAAGGCATATATATATATATATATATATATATATATATATATATATATATATATATATATATATATATATATATATATATATATATATATATACATATATATATATATATATGTTACAGAAGCAAATTAAAGGAAATTTATTGTACATACGAACGTGGAGAAATGTTTACGGTCGACTTTAATGTATTTTTTCTACAGGAAAAATTTCAGATACCCTACGTCAAACTGATCTAAACAAAGGTGAATCCAGTTTGTTTCTACATAGAGGAAAATAATATTTTGGAAGGTATTTACATGACGTGACCATGCATCTTTCATTAAAAAATGGGAATCTTAATGTTAACTTCTCTAATGCTTTTTCTTGGGATTTGAAGAGTGTTTTCATGCAAAAATCGGTTGTAATAAAATTTTATTTATTTGAATGCATTTTACGAGCGGTAATATTCCTGCATACCAGAGTAATGAAACTGTCGCTTAAATCTTGTTCAAGTCTCCGTTTAGACCTTGTCTGCTTGAAATGTTCAAGAAAAGTATTTCTAAATACATGTTTGCAAAGCACGAGATCAGTGCACGTAAACAGCCCTGAACTCATTAAATTGGAACGTACGCTGCATCAGAAAATATTAGCTGTTGACTCAGGCATGTTGTTAAATGGAAACCTTTATCGTGAAAATTAAGCATTGCATTTGCAACAAAGTAACATCTGCAAAAAGTTGCGTCAGTTAACAAGAATCCTGAGATTACGTATTGCTTTAATTTTATGAAAGTGCACTTTTGTTCGACATACTTTCAATTTCAAAACTATAACTATATTACTGTTGCAAAAGTGCTCATCTTTATTTAAGAAAAGAAATGCAAGTTATGCAATTTTTTTATGTTGATGCAATGAAACGGTACGTCCGCTTC
Source organism: Tetropium fuscum (assembly GCA_964058915.1). NCBI lineage: Eukaryota > Metazoa > Arthropoda > Insecta > Coleoptera > Cerambycidae > Tetropium > Tetropium fuscum. The sequence continues at coordinate 33,218 of CAXKVY010018484.1, forward strand.
AGTCGTGGTAATCACTGTAAGCACTATAGATGGTTTGTGAAAAAGTAGTTCATCTATACAAAATAGAAGAACTCTATAACAAGCCATGAAAATATATTTTTTCAACGACTACAATAAAAAGTAACATTTCTCTCATCATATTTACTAGGTTTCAAAACAATGGATTTCCCATACCGTCCACCAAACAATTGAGATTGATATTTATTTAAAAAAATGGTCCCAAAAGTCCACCAAACAATTGAGATTGATATTTTTCTCACTCTTCACAGGCGCATAATTAGAAAAGTACCAAGAGATCAGTACAGTTTGATTTATTGGAAGACATTAAAATTGACATCTGAAGAGAACATCAGAATTGACATCTAGACGAAATTGCCCATACAAAGTTAATGGACTGGAAGACCAAAAATAAAAATAATTCTTCGTCATGGTTTATTTTGAAGAGATTTCGACGACTATATATAGATAAAATCTTCATTTTTGTTGTCATAACCTTCGGTGATAAGAAGTCCCTCAAATATAAAGCACAACAATCACATTCCGGAACGTCCTAATATCACTATCAAATAGGTATATATGTGAAATAAAAACCTAAACATACATTATTTAAATGACCCAATTTGAATATTCCTAGTGGAAAAAGCAGGTATAATGTGTGACACTTGACAAAAAGCACTTTCCTCACACTCTTGATTTGAGGCACTCGCCTTCGGCTCTTTCAAGAAACTTCTCCACTCGTGGAAAAAATGCTACTTTCTCACTTATTGCGTAATATATTATTGTACATAAATAAGTATGATACATATCTTGTACATTTTAAAATAAATAATTTTCTAACAAACTGTTTTATTGACAATGACATTACTAGATACTAAAGTGGCATTTCTATGTGGTAAAGTGCCTCTTTAATAAACGATTTTGTATTTAGTAAAATAGTATATTATCAGTTAAAATGCGAAATACAGTATTTACTATATATATTTTTATTACAGTGTACAACTGAAACTTAACCTTTGTAATTAATTTTGTTTCTCTAACACATCAAATTGCTTCACAATTAATTGTTTAATTTTGAATAATGATGCCACGCCTCCATTTTCCTTGTTAACCCGAAATACTACACTACCTCATCAGCGCCCGGATTCACGGAATATCAATTAATTTTTGTCAACTTCTCCGCCTGCCCACGGTCAAATGCGTGCTCGATTCTGACAAATACAAAATCGATCACTCACAACTCAAATCACAAATCGATCACTCAAATTGTTCATTATCTTATATAGACGGAGAGTCAGAGCAGAAAAAGGTCTCTGAATTTACTGAAGCTTGTTTGTCAGTAGTTGGTTACAGTAATTGTGTACACAAACATATTCTGGTCAGTCAAGCTAATGTTAGAACAGAGCTGGTTAGTCAGCCCGGATAGATGTATGACATTTTAGAATGATTTTGTTACCAATCGACATTTTTGCGTATTTTCAAAATGGACAGAGTCTGTGTATTCTGCCACCAAAACCAAGATGCGTTAGCGTCATTTACGGTGGAAACTTGAAAAACTTGTAAAGCGATTTTGCAAATTCGTGTAAAGTATAAGTCTAAGAGCCAGAGCTGAAAATTTCTCTGAATTTACTAAATCTCTGTTTTTCGGTAGTTGGTTGCATTAATTGTGTACACAAACATGCTCCACATATGTACACAAAAATGCTCCACATGTGTACACAAACATGCTCCAAACAAGCGAATCGTAGAACAGGTAACTCACGATCGGCGCTGGTGACGTCACTGGTGTCGGGAATCGTATCGGGACATGATATTATTATAACACCGTCACCAGCGTGTTATAATAATATCATGAACCTCATCACCGCCGATCGTGTACGGCGCTCAACGTCGGTCGGAGATGTATGGTTTTGAAATTGAACATTAGTTAAATTTCAAAAACATATATCTCCATAACTACTAATCCCATCGAATTGCCATAAATGTTACTACGGCTGTAACAATAAATGTCACTTTATAATGATTGTATATTTTGTTATTTCGCAAACCCTATTGCAATAGAGTATATAAAAGTATAGATATAGATAAATAGAATTTATAAATTGCAATAGAAAATATGCCATTCACAATTTTTTAAGGGTAATTAATTCTCCAGCCTTTAATAAAAAGGTGTAGGTATTTCGTGATACACACCTATGTACGAGTATTATTTTTCTCGAATTGTAAATACGTTCGTTATACCTTTATACCTAAGGTAATGTGTCCAACATCAAGGGTCCAACTAATTTACATACTAAAATAGAATATATTGGTATGTACCTGCTTATTTCATTTTCGACACGCAGTCAGTCTTACTAGCAATTTTCTTTAGAGGAATCATAATATGAAAGTGCTAACGATGACCTGTTGATTGATTGCCTGGGACTATTTATATTTAGGGTTTCAATGACAATGGCTATTGTTTTTTTTCCGATTGTTTCTATATGTGGGTGGACGGTGAGTCGATAGAATCTCGTTTCGAAATTTAAAATAAAACTCGGTAAAGTGCAGGGAACCGTATCTACAGTCCTACGTATTATACATTTTTTTCTCTTACGTCGAGTTTCATTGAGCATATTACGTAAACCTGATTCAACTGAATTTTGTGCGTCAACATTATAATCCAGTCAGTATAGGACAAAAAAGGCCTTTACCTTGCAAAAGATGGGGTAGTAATAATTTTTTAGTATGTTGTTAAGGTCTAGGCCTTGACAAAAAATCCAAGTTTTCGACCTTGGGCGGGGACCGCTCGAGCCGCCATCTTGAATCAAAGGTACAAAACATAATTTTTTTGACAATAATTCTGCAACGGTTGATCTAACGACAAAAATGTAAGAATACAAAGTTAGAGAACAGAAAATTCCCCACCTTTCTTGTATTTTTTTTCTAAGTCTAATATGTAACGAGTTACAGCGGCCGAAAGGTGAACATTTTTCCCAAAAAATAGTAAAACACCATTTTGGACGGTAAATTTAGTAAGACCAAATTAAGTACACTTATTTATAATGTTTTTCCAACCGCAATAAGGTTATATAGCGATCTATTTAAAATTACAGTGTTCAGGGGCAGCGCGTGTGACAGAAAAGTGGGAGGGCACTTAAGAATTATATTGAAACTTTCCTTTATTGTATTAGGTTTGATAGTTTATTCATAATCGGATTACATATTGTGCTCAACATTTGATGCTGTTTTCGTCGTTGGCGAAGACGTCGATCTTCTTGTTTTGCTGACAGCACTAGCACCATCTGAAAGTAACATATATCTTCGCAAACCAGGAAGAGGCAGAATTCCTGAAAGACAATATTCAGCGAATAGTTTAAAACATAGAGAAGTGTGGCTGAGAACATTCTCTTTCTCAATGCGTTTAGTGGCTGTGACACGACATCGACTATCTTCAACCAACGACAAAATAAATTTTGTTCCCTTGTCCACAAAACCGCAAGACATAGTCCCACCATTACCATCTTCAAATATCCGTATGCAACACCAGAGCACATCGCAGATGCTGGGCACGGTTTCTCTTTGCTTTATATGGTAGCAACATGGAAGAGGAAACCCTGGAAGAAATCCGCTACCAACGTTGCGCTAAATTTACTTCAAAAGGCATATTAAATCTTGGTTCTTTGCCACCAACCAATGACGCTGTCCGGTATCATGCGTTTAGGATGTACCATCAAGTCCAAAAATGGCAGGGGACTCAAAAGACACGGGCCGGAAACTTGGCAGCAATGGGCTCGCTCCAGTCACAATGGCAGAGCAAGCTGCACCTGAGCGCTTATTGAAATTCATTTCATGCACCTGTCGAAAAGAATGCGGCGGAGCATGTGGTTGCAGGAAAGCTGGGTTGAAGTGCTCTGTTGTGTGTATCTTCTGCAGTGGCCAGTCAAGCCAAAATGTGCCGGAGATTCCTATCGACAGCGAGGATGAAGATGACGAACCTTTGTCAATAGAAGAACATTTAATAAGAAGCACCGATGATGATGATGATGACACTGAGGTCGCAGATTATTCTGATGAAGACGTCAACATACCGCCAGCAGGATCATAAAAAAAGAGAAAACGCTAAGATCGACAAGCTGTGGATTAGGCCTATCGGGGATACCACCATAAAAACCATAAAAAGGCGCCAGTTACACTACCTCAAGGTGGCGTGGAAAAGTATAAGTGTAAGTAAAAGTATAAGTAAATTATGGGATTGGGTCATATTACAAACATTAATTATAAAATGCATCCTGACGACATTGAAATTGCACGATTCTGTACCTACTTTGAATTTACAAACTTGTTATAACTATACAAAAATGTAATAAATAGCGCGAAACAATCGAATATTTTCCTCGTGAAATCAATCGCTGCAGTTATTTTCAAAAATTTTTAAAAAAGTAATTTTTTGTTACGCGGCTCGAACGCCCCCCCTTACAAGGTCGAAAACTTGAGTTTTTTATGAAGGCCCAGACCTTAACAACATACTAAAAAATTATTACTACCCCACCTTTTGCAAGGTAAAACTGCCTGCTGACTGGGCTATTAGTTAAACATGCCCTCAACAAATCTGATCTGATTTTGAAGATATCTAATAGGTATACCAATAAAAATTTTTCGTAACATGTGGTAACGGTTAGATAATATAATTCAAATCTTTATAATTGTACTCTTTTTTTCGAATTGTAAATTCGCGAAACTTAAATTTAGGTACCAGCGAATACTGCAATATAAAATATACATTCGGGCTGAATTTGCATACATCTAAAAGCCCGCGCGTTCCATCTCGGTGCCGCTGTAAAACTGAATTCGTATAATTTTTATATCATTAAAATGGAACCGGGAAATGTAGTATGTAGATGCGTGGATACGCTCCTCCAATTTCGGGTATACTTTACGTAATTTGTTTTTAACACGGAGGCTGCTGAAAGTGTTAAATCGTGATTTTTATGAGTTTCTGGGAACATTAAATGTCTCACTCAAGTGAGGGCATATAGCAAGGGTTAATTTAATTTATATCTACATCAGTGTGACTAATGTTGCTACTTTTGATACACAATGGATTTCTAGACAGATTTTGGTAAAATAATTATTACTTTGTTGATTTGTTGGTAATGAGGTATCTTTGTTGTAATTAAAAAGTAATTAACAATAAACAATGACCTTATGGTGCCACGAGATGGTGCGACTCACCTGCATGGAAGTTCTTTTTTTCCTCTACATATTTAACCTTCAATTCCAAACTAATCTAACAAACTTCAATTCTAACATTTCACGAGTAAATTTACAATCTAGTGAACTTATGTTAGCTTTTCTAGGTTCTTTAAGTTATCTTATCTTATGCTAGCTTTTCCAGGTTTCTAGGTTTTTGATTAATTTTCGAGTTAATTTTATTTAATTCATATTCAGTTCCTGTATATTGTCCATATTGTACATATTGTCCTAATCTCTTTAAAGTTCAAATAACTATATATGTTATTTTATTCATGATTTTTGACATTATTTTTATATAGGTAATACAATAGTTGCATGATATACGAATGCACAATAATCTACATAGGCGCAATCTACGAGTAAATAAGAAAAATATCTTTGGGGCCGATTTAGATCTTTGGAAAAAATATCAGGCATGCAGATATTAAAAAAGAAGACGCCTTTTTGAATAAGTCTTATATCTCTAAGATGGTGTGTTAAGTTTAAATCTTTTTCATGCAATGAATAATGCATTTTCAATATTTGTCCAAACAAGTAAAAAAATGTTGGTAGCATTAGGGACAAATTGCTACCAGTAAATATATTACAATATAATGTGTATAATACGGTTACCTATATTAATGGAAATATTCGTAAAATAAATACATACAATCTGATCTTATGTTTTCATGTATTCAACAGGGTATGGTTATTTTTAAATATTGATTTATCCCGGAATTATGTACTGTTCCGGTTATTGTAAAACAATAAATGTTCAGCAGAATAGAGCTGTCATATCGAATTTTACGTGTCTAAGGGTCCAGCGATGGATCTGTAAATTTATATTAACAGCGATTTTTGGACATGATAGCGTATGATACATTATTAGGAGGCTAACCCGAGTTTATAAAATATCCACGTACTTCCGGCTCTGTTCTCGTGATTAATGAATTTATAGGTGTGGGGTGTCGTAATTGATATAGACCGGGCGCCCTTCACGTGTCTGAAATAGCAAAATTGCCGATGAACACGTATCCATACATGCCAAAGATAACGTCTTCACGCGGCGCCTCATAATTTTCAATACCTGTGTGAAAGTAAAAAACACTATTACGCATAATTTTTATTTTATAGACAACTCAAAAAGTATATTTATCTGCTTGCATGTCATAATGTAATTTATGTCATTTGATACTAACGTAAGTAAGTTCATTATGGGTCCAATACCAAAATAAAATTCCAAAAAGTCCTGGTGCGATAAATGAAATTCACAAATCACAATTTCTAGTTATTTGTAGACCTAAAAATTGTATTCAAAATACAAGATATTTAAATATTTATTATCAAAATACACAACATTGCAACGTAACTATTCCATATAAATTGTAGACGAGCAATTATTGCAGGTGGCATTAATAATGAATAGCATTCTTAAATTTGTCTCGCTTTTAAATTTGTTGCCATATTTTCGGGGATAATACAACTATACTCGGTTTCGGAAATAAATGAGAGTGACTCATACCCGCTGTCTTCGTTTTCCGCAGTTTAAATAACGCACTGTCTTCGTCTTGGCCATTGAAACGCTTGTGAGTTACATTCATTTAAAAAGTTCAAAGTTTATAGACGCTCTCACGAATAGAACGCACAAAACCGCATTAAGATCCATCTTACTGTTATAAAAATTGATAGTTACGCAATTTTTAGCGCTTATTTCCTCGGCTAATTTCAGTCTGTGTATTTGTGTATGTATGTATGTATATGGATCGGAGTGTAGTGGTGTTTTACTTTACCACTACAGCACTTAGGCCTCATTAGGCCTTTGTGCATTCCTCCTTTTTACTTGAGTCCTTTTCTTCAAATCATCCTATTTATTACGGGTGACTTGGTGGCAAAGTCTCTACAATTTTTTATGTATGATAGTATGGTTCTGAGTTACCGAGATTAATTACTCTGATCCCCAGTACCACTTATCTGGGACCACGCGGACGTCACAGTCCTGCCCAAGCCTGCCTAGGTCACCCATCCAAGTGCCTTAATTTCGAAGATCGAAATCTTGCCGGTCAACTCTCGCGGCTAGGCGGTCCCGTGTATTTGTGTATTCGCTAATAAAATTTCTTCTTTTGTTCTTTTGAATTTTCAGTGTAACTTCAGCAACATTGCATTTTCCAAAAATCCTAATGAGTTGGCCAAAATTAGCAAAAAGGTATCAAGGTATCAATATTATTTAATAAGCTATACAAAGATACCACAATTGGCAACTCTTTTCTCCGCTCTGGGGGTGGTGAGGTGTGAGGTGGTCATCTTTAAAAACTAAAATGGGAACCTAATTTTTTTATTGTAGATTGAGTTTTGAGGGAACTACGTGTTATACGTGATATACCTTTTAGGATAGATGGCGGTTATTTGGTTATTTAAAAAAAAATTGACGCCACCAGTGCGACGAAGAAGACGGTACATTTTACATAGCGTATATACACGTATAAAAAGGTATTCTAATATTTTCTTTAGCTCCTCTATTATAGCTACTGTTCCTTCTTTAATAATTATTACAGTTCTTCCTTTATTGATATATATATATAAAGCACATGTATGTATTAAATTCCCATACATATACTTAAAGGACCCCGCACAAAGTAGTATAAGGAAAAATGTTTTCCGCTGAATTTTGCTAAAATTTTAGTGCTGTAGATTTTGATCTAATCAGACAGTCAGGGTTGTTTTTTTAAAAATATGTATAGAAATTTAAGGTTCGGATTGAAATTTTTTTACTTGAATGTTATTTCTTTAACTTCGTATAATATATTGTGAAAAAATATGTGTTTATACAGGGCGAGTTACAAATAAAATAATAGTGTGAATTTTTAGAAATCGATTTTTTGTGGCTCGAACTACAAAATATTAAAAAGTATATTAGGAATGAAATATAGTTCTTTGATGTTACCGAAAGTTCTAATTTGCAATTTTATACAGACGGGTTAAAAATATGCCGACGCGAGTGATCCATTCGCCAATCGAACTTCCTGCATCTATATTTTCATATCTGTTAATTGTCCATGTACAGCTGTATCTGCTGACAATAAGACTGTGAGCAGAAAAAATCTGTGAGCAGAAGATTTTTAAAAGTTGTGAGCAGAAGATTTTTAAAAGTTCACACTATTTTATTTGTAACTCGCCTAATATAAAATTACTATAAGCATACTAAAATTTTAGCAAAATTCAAGGGTCATTTTTCCCTATAGTTTATATAGTTCTTTACGAAATAACATTATGTTACAAATCTGTAACATTCATAAGATTTGGTTTGATATAGGTACTTATACTGTTAAATATTTAGGGTTATGTTAGTGTTTATCTATATTGATTTCATATTGTTCTTGTTTAATAAATTTCTTTCAAATGTATCCTGAGATCTATCCATTTCCTTCATAATATTCAGGGCTTTTGAATATAGAGATAATTTTATATGTGAATATTTCATAATTATTCTGTTCATATTTTGGCGAATTAAAATTCATTAAAATTTTTGTGGGCCTTCAAATTTTCATTATAAGCGAAACGCCAAAAGTCCTTATCTGTGTGCTGTTCAAATTTCAAGCGCGGTCAAAGGTTATTGAAAACTGTTTTATTTGATATGATTAATTGATGAGCTTTAAATAGAAACTGATTTAGGTTCTGATCAAGACTGATTCATCAAACAACTGTTACACAAATTATTTTCGTTTTGAAAATGCAGTTACTTGTAGACCGCATCAATATTTTACATTCTATTTTTTTATCAGTGTGCTTGCTATAGTTGTTTATGACGTTATACGTCTGCATATAGGTTACAATAATTTTATTAACAGTACTACAATGTAATAATTCAGTTAATAATAAATTTAATCCAATTTAATAATAGGGAGTTGGCGCAATTATATTTCCATTTTAGCGCGCGGACGTCATTACTTCCTTTCAGGTTAATTAAATTTACCACAATTACTTACTCCATTAATTATATTATTAATAGTAGTGTCCATGGTCCCATCAAAGTCGTCTAGAAATGATTTTCGTTTGCGCTTTGTGTTTCAAGCTT